>CM061131.1:140014418-140041517 GCA_030789695.1 Scilla litardierei
CACCTCTCTCCTCTCATTACAACCTGAAAATCAAGAGGGTTGTGGGCCTGAGTGATCCCAGTTATTACCTGATTTAGGATTACACGTCTATAATTAGAGGGATTGGGTCCTCCCTGGAAGCCGAATGCACGGTTATCATTCCATATCTCCCCATTACGATGGGATGTAGGTGTGGCATTGGGTGGTTCATTCTCTTGTCGATCTGCCTCGGATCTCTAGATATGGCAGCATCCCTCGTCGATGTCAGAGTTGGATTGGGAGGCGGTGGTTGCTCCTTTGCAGGTGATGGGCCTCCCATGCTTTGACGCACCACAGCTGCCAATACGCTGATGCTCTTGTCGATCCACTCTGCAAATCGGTCGAATTGCTCCTGGGACACCTTTGGTACCTTGGTTTTCCTTCTAGGTCCTTTTGATTAGGATGTGGAGTCTGCGACATCTTCCACCTGGACGATGTTCGTGTTTTGATTCTCGTTTAGACCAAGGTTTAGTCCGATGTTGCTGGGGCCAGCCGACATAGCTTGTTAATTGCTTTGGGGTTGTCGAACTGATGAACTTTTCCACAGACGGCACCAACTGTTAAGGCTAAAAAGGCCAAAAATAATCGAAATAATGATGAAACTGACGTGGACCCTTTTGCTGAGATGGAGCCTCGTCAGCTGGTTGAGTAGGACCCTAGGTTAGCACGGTTATCATTCCACATATCCCCATTACGATGAGATGTAGGTGTGGTATTGAACGGTGCATTCTCCTGTCGATCTGCTCTCGGATCTCTCGGATCCCTAGATATGGCAGCATCCCTCATCGATGTCAGAGTTGGATTGGGAGGCAGTGGTTGCTCGTTTGCGGGTTGTGGGCATCCTATGCTTTGACGCACCACAGCCACCAATACGCTGATGCTCTTGTCGATCCACTCTGCAAATCGGTCGAATTGCTCCTGGGACACCTTTGGTACATTGATTTCCCTTCTGGGTCCTTTTGATTAGGATGCAGAGTCTGCGGCATCTTCCACCTGGACGTTGTTCATGTTTTGATTCTCGTTTAGACCAAGGTTTGGTCCGATGTTGCTAGGACCAGCCGACAAAGCTTGTTAATTGCTTTGGGGATGTCGAACTGATGATCTTTTCCACAGACGGCACCAACTGTTAAGGCCAAAAATGACCGAAACAATGATGAAGCTGACGTGGACCCTTTTACTGAGATGGAGACTCGTCATCTGGTTGAGTGACCATAGGTTAGTATGACCCAGGTCGTTGATAGTTGGAATCTGACTCGCGAAGTCCGTTTGATCCTCGGTCGATCGATAGTGAGGAGCAGTCACACGAACTCTCTGCTGGTTGGATCGGACGTCGGGCGATCGCTGGTAAAATGCTTTCGTACAAGCCTCCCACTGGATCGAGCCTCGATAATCTGCACCACAAGAAAACGTCAGAGGGGTCGGATATGGGTTCCGACCCAAAACCCATCCGATGCTTAAGTTAGATGGAAACTTAGAGGGAATCTTAGGGCTGTCAAGGTCGAGCCTCGGAGGTTCGCCTTGCGTCAGTCTCCACAAGATATATGGAAAAAGAAATATTGAGTCGATAGTAGAGAGTTAGAGTGTTGTTATCTCGTACCTTCTTCCGTTTGTCTCCCATCTATTTATAGACATCCGAGAAAACTTTAGTGATGTTAGGAGGCCAACGGTCACCAATAAAGGTGACATGATCTTCCCCCTTTAATAGGTCTAACAGTTGCCCACGTCTGCACTATTTATGGGCTACCTTCAGTCCCACATTCATCTGGTGGAAGGAAAATGGGCAGACGGCTTGCAGGCCTTGACTGGGTCAGCTTCAGGCTCCGATCATGGGCCTTGTGGGCTTCAATCGTCCATCGGGCGGAATCTCTCGATGGCCAGACCAAGGGTGTAACAATACTGGAAACAGCTTTCCCTCAAATTTGTTTTCCTCATGCTTTTTTACCTAATAAAGAAATGATGTCCAAATAGCTATAGATTAGAGAGTTATAGATTATAACAGAGGACATGACATGTGCTAGCAGGCTATGCTAACTATTCGCTTGCCTGCATCACACCTTTGATCTCGTCTCTGATGCATATAGACTCAAATTATGGTTGGAATTCCAAATGACAATTTTGATTGCTATATAAATTAGAAAATTAAGACATAATATTAATATGCCAAGAGACATGCTTAAAGTTAATATAAATTAGGATGTAAGGAAACACAGTCGGAATACCAATGGACACTATTACTAGGTACATAAAGAAAAAAAATGTAAAAACACCATTGGAATGGAAAAAGTCATGTGTAATGACTGCATAATTTAGAATAACAAAAGTGTGTGTGTGTATATATATATATATATAAAAGAATTTCTTAAATCACTTTAAATGTTTCATATTGTGGATGAAGTGTTAAGAATTGTAAGAGAAATTCCCAACTCTATAAAAGTAGGCCTTAACAATAAGCATTGTATTGGATTTCATTCTTGGTTTATATTTTGAGAGTTGAAACTATTTCCATCACCACTTATAATTCTCTCTTCAATCATATAGTGAGAGAATTCTATCCCCGAATCACGTAAACTTCTTGTGTTCTTTCTTACTCTCCTTTTTAGCCAATGAATCACTTTCCGCTTCAACGTTGGAGCTAGCAAATCACTCGCATGATCTTTGAACAGTTAATTCCTGATCAGTCGCCTAACAAGTTGTATCAAAGCGACCAAACTTTGTATTTGATTAGCAAGAATCATGCTGAAGTTTTCGTGTACAAGGTTCAAGGTAGCAAAATTCTTTGGAAAAGTGAACTTTGGGCTATGGTGATAGCTGTTTATTTTATATATATTTCATATAACATCTATATATTAAAACACAACTGTTTTTGAATTCTAGGGCTGACTAGGACAAACTGACTAGGACAAACAGGTTGATAGAAAGACGGCTTGGATTTAATCTTGAGAAATGAATAGTTGAGATAAGATTTTGTGGAAAGTTTTGGAGGGAAAAACATTTCTAAGGAAATGAAAGTTTTTGGTGAAATGAAACTCTATGGAGAATGAAAGTTTCTTGGGAATAGCAGAATGCATGCAATTAATGCATTAGGAAAAAATATTAACTTGCACTTAATGCTGCAGATCAAATGTTGCTGCAGATCGAATGATCTCTCCGTCAACGCGGGACCCACCGTCTCTTCGACTCATCGGGCAAAGATGAAAATAATTTTCGGTGCCCGCGCCGAAGACGTCGACGACGATTTTTTATTCTAATTTGTTGTTCCACGCCTAAGGCACATGCGCCGATTTTTTTACGCTAATTTGTTGTTCTGTGTCGAAGGTGCCCGCGCCGATTTTGTTGTTCTGTACCAAAGGCGTCCGTGCTGCTAAATATTTTTACGCTAATTTGTTGTTCCATGTAATTTTGGTTGTGGAAATAATTTCTTTGGGGACAAAGATTTCGCTGGGGAAAATCTTAAATGAACCGTGCCCGCGGGCACGGGTTATGACTTGTTTCCTTACTTTTGATATAACTCCATCATGCATTCAATATGGTTTCTTCCACTGTTTAGTTTTGTTTTACTCTCGGGTCTCCTTGGTGTATTTCAAGTGAAAATCATGCAATTTGGGACTTAAAAACGAGGATGGAAGCTTGGAAAGAGATCAAGAAAGTGATGGACTCGAAATCATTAAAGGAGTGGATCTGAAAAAGACAACATACACGGTCATGTGCATCACACCACACGACAGTGTCATTTGAGCCCAAGATGAAACAGGAAATTGTAGCTATACACGGTCATGTGCCATGTCATACACGACCGTGTGAGATGACACAGCAGAAGACCTCATGAGACGGCCCACACGACCATGTGGGTCGAATTTTATGAAGAGCTGAAGGAGATTGACACGGTCATGTACATGTGTCACATGACTGTGTCGGAGCAGATACAGAAGAAGAACAGAAGCAGCTTTCTGCCATTGCAGTTATACGGTCTTGTTGGGCCTCTACATGACCGTGTCGATCCCAATTTAAAGAAGAGTTCAAGCGCCAACTTTGGGTTTATTTGAGTGGTTTTTGAGTTGGTTTTGGAGTAATATAAATAGGATTTTGAGTTACTCTTTTGGTAACTTCTTCCTAGACTTTTACCTGTGTTTATTTTAGAGTTTTCTCCACAGTTTTAAGCCTGTTTCATACTGTAGTTGTCGACTTTTTGGTGTAAAGGTTTGATCTTTTTGATTTTCTTTGAACTAAATTTTGGATCTTTGTGCTTATTCTCCATTGTGGATTCCATAGATAAGTATTCGTGTCCCTCTCTTGTGATTTTTATGCATCCATATATGAAATCTATGATATTTATTACTATGGATTGTGAGTTGCTTTCTTATCTAGGGCTTAGGGTTGAACCTTACTGTAATTTCGTTATGGATTAGTTTAAATTTTGCAAGGTTATTGTATATTGTCACCAAGACGTTTGCTTAGGACGAATTATTATCAATATAAATTGATCTCCTCCCTAGTGGTTAATTAGATTTGTTGCTAATCACAGTTAGGGATAATATAGGGTTTTCAATCCCTATATTGATTCATACTATTTATGTCGCCAGCGACAGTTGGCGTAAATTAGAGCTCTCCTAGCAATGACCTTACTTCTATCCACAATAGTGGCATGGAGGAAGGTTGGGGAACATTGTTGGTCGTCAAGCATCTATCATATGTCAATGATCAATGACAGTTGGCTTTGGCATAGGATAAATACTCCTATCATAGCATCACGACAGTGGGGGATAGGTATAAATATTTCGTGCAACAACCTCACCCTAAGACATGATTCAGTAACCAGACAAGCTATATCAATCCTAACTTGAACCACAATAGTGTGGATACTCAGCCCTAGAGCTTTCTTATATTTATATTTCCCTTAGATATTCTCTCACCTTGAGACATATTTATGTAGCTAAATAAAACCCAGAAATAAATCAGTATCAAAGTCTGCCTCTATGTGGATCGACTTGTAAGTGCTGCAACTACGACGTGCGCTTGTGGTTTCAATTAAAACTATCACATCATATGTTAAAAGAGAGTTAAAAGAGAGTTAAAGCGATTCTCGTTTAGCAAATGGCTTCACATGGCCCCCTAAAGATATAAAAGAAGAAGATTTGATCGAGCTAGAATTGAAGGCTCTAAGTACCGTCCAATAGTACTTAGCAGATAAGGTAATGCACAATGTTTTTAGATGAAGAAACTATAATTGGCGTATGAAAGAAACTTAAAAGGTTTTACATAACCAAGTCATAGACCAATATATTGTTCATGAAGCTATACAGTTTTCGAATGGTGGAAGAAACAGATTTGCTAGTTCATTTAAATACAATTAATCGTTTGATTGCACAATTGCTCATTGTTGAAGCTGGAATTGAATAAGCAAACAAGGATATGTTATTGCTCTATCACTTCTTGTTTTATACGATCACCTAATGATCACTATTCTATACAGTAAAGATACTTTGATTACTAATGATATGCTAAGCACACTACTCTCTAACGAGATGCAAAAGAAATCAAAGAGTGGACCAGAAGTTGAAGGGTTGGTGATTGAGGAAACTAGAAGGAACAAAAGCTATTTCAACCAAAGAGGTCAATCTACGGACAGACAAGGCCAAAATATGAATTAGAAAGGTCCAAATCAAACCGCAAATATACTAAAACACAGTGCAAGTAGTGCAAGTAGTATGGTCATTTGGTCAAAGATTTTTATAAGTTTACCGAGAAGAAAGGAAAAAAAAGAAGAGACCAGCATTGCTTGAAATGAATAAAAGCATGATGATATACTAGTGACCACAACAGATACAATTTTACCTAATGTTTAGATTGTTGATTTCGATACTTCATACCATATGTGCACGCACAGAGATTGGTTCAATAGAGATAAAATTCTTATGGCAAATTATTTTGAGTGCAAAAGTATTAGAGTGGGAACTGTTAAAGTTAAAATGATTGATGGAATTCTTAGAACTCTCTCTAATGTTAAACATGTTTCAAATCTCTGAAAAAACTTTACTCCCTCTAAACCTTAAAAGATATTGGATGCACATATAACAAGTGTTACAGCAATTATAGCATGTCTTCGTGGCCATTGATTCAGCAATTATAGTGACATTCATGGCAACCGTCGCTCCTTAATGCCTACTCATCCATGTCGACAATAAAACAACCTTATTAATGTTACGAGGCAATGTCCCACCTATAAGAACTCCCTGAGGCAATGGGAGAAGGGGGCGAAAATCCAACACTCAGATATTCCAATACTCTAAATCTCATCGACCAAAGTCTACATTCTCCATATAGCTTGGCCAGCGAACTAGTGAACAACCTCCCAATAGGTCGAACATAGTTCCACCAAGCCTCTTCTTAGTCATCCACTAACTTAAGCATCTGAGGAGATTTGGGTCGAAACCCAAATCCAACCCCCCTAACGATTTACCAGTGTTGCAGACATACAAAGATAGCTCGGAGTTAGATTGGGCTTCAACCTAACAGCTTGGACCAGCTCTCACTGACCCAGGACCATCCTTCATCGGGTCCTACTCTTCAGCTGACAGAGTGCCACATCACCGAAAGTGTCATTGTCTGTGTCCTACTTATTGTTGGTGGATTTACCCGTCAACCATGGACATCATCTGTGGGAAAAAGAGTCAACATCCCTTTCTCCACCTAACACTGATGATGTCGACTCACCCCACCAATCAAGGGCATGAAAAGCCAATAACATGCAAGGGGACCGAGGCTCCCCTGCTTCATACGGATCATAGCTCCTCCTCCCAGGGTGGATCTGATCCATAATAGGTGACTTTAGAGCAGTTCTAGGTGTTCTCTCATGAAGTCAATGTCAACCAGGACGACTGATCTAGGACGACCTATATAGGACGATCTATGTAGGATGACATGTCCAAGACGACCTATCTAGGACGACTAATACTGCCTCTCTCGTTCAAGATCTTACAATAGCTTGGATGAGGTATTATCGGTAGAACAAGCTAACAAGTAAATCATGCTATTTATTTTGGTTTCTGTTTTTTCCAAGCTAACATATTTTACCAAGCTGACATATATTCGACAAATGTATCCTAAGAGAGAATTTGATTGGCCTTCTTTCCAACTTTATTAAAGTACGTATGCCTACAAATCAGATCAGATACCCTCACAGGCTGGACGGCTATACGATTGGGGGGACGCCCTCGCGGGCCAATCTAGCTAAATGATTAGGGATGCCCTCGTGGGCTGGGTAGCAGTACGATCTGGCCCCATTCCCTCACAGGCCGATCTAGCTATACAATTGGGGTTGAATCTCAGAAGACCTCACGAGCTGGTCGGCTATATGATCACGCAGCCACTCCCTCACTGGCCGATTTACTATACGATCAGGGATGACTCTCAAAAGACCTCGAGAGCTGGTCGGATATACGATCGGGGGCCACTCCTACGTCGGCTGACCTACTTATACGTTCAGGGATAAATCTCAAAAGACATTGTGGGTTGGTCGGTTATACGATCAGGAGCCACTCTCTCATGGGCCGACCTAGCTATACAATTGAGGAAAACTCAGAAGACGTTACGAGCTGGTCGGCTAAACGATCAGGGGCCAATCCCTCACGGTCCAGTTGGGGTTTTCAAGGACCCTTACGGCAAAAACTGTGCCCGTCCTAAGTCGGACAGACATTAGAATTAAAAAGATACAGCGGAAATTTTATTAAACACTTTAATAAATCTTAACCCTAAGAATCAAGCATTCTAGCCAGGATAATCTACTAACTCAGGTTGGGTCTGACCAACCTGAAGAGAGATCTAATCTACTGCAAAATTATGAAAAGCATAAATAAAGCTGACTTACTTGGAACTTTGCTTGCACCGGCAAAGTGTTCCGAACCGTTTCCCGAGCCGTACCGTGCCCGAGCTGAGCCGCTTTTCGAACCGCACCGTACTGTGCCTTTCCTTGAGCTGAACCACTTCCCGAGCCGCACCGCATCTCCGAGCTGATCACTCGCTGAAGAAGATTTCACTTGAGTAGATCCACGTCAGAGACTTCTGGATCAGATCCAAACCTCCTCGCCGTCTTGCTAGGACTCGATCGGAGGATAGGAAGAAATATAAGAGGAGGAATAATTTAATTTGTCGATTAAGCGTGCTCAAAAATTCGGAGCTTCTCAAACTGGTGACTTGGTGCACTTTTCTTGCGGAAGGGTATCCTCTATTTATATAGGGAGCCGGCCTATCCCCTTTTGCTACGAGCAATGTGAAACAAATAAATGGAAAATAGGAATTGATTTCATTAGAAGTCCAAACTTCTAAAATCAACCATAAATCCATTTCTGAGTTTCAACTTTGAAACAAACTATCAAATCGAAGATCTCGAGGCAAGGATCACATAGAAAAAAACGGCATCCAATTCCGATATCATTGGCCCCTCAAATGTCGAAAATAGACTTCCAAATCCTGTTTTTGCAAAAAACAGCAAAATAACATGCCTCTCAAGGCGTTTGGTCAGATCGTGCCATGTGGCATGATCTGCGTGCGCCACATGGCACGCACAGGGAAGCCCCCGACAGCACTCATTGAGTGCGGGCCCTGCTGCATGCAGGCTCAGCCTGCGTGCAGTGCACTGATCACTCCATATTTTACACCTTTTTCCCGCATGTTTGCATGCCATTTAGATCGCTCAAATCATGTTTTTCACGATTTATCGACAATATTGCGATACTTTTCACGATTTGTTGTTTTTGTCGTATTTCAGGAGATTTGGAGCGATTTGGAGTGATTCCGAGATAAACCTACTCCGGAGTGTCACCGACGAGTTCCCCGAGGGGTATTTTGCTATTGGAGAGGAGCGGAAGAAGAAAGAACGTCGTAGGAGCGACGAGGAGGCAAGAACATTCAGATTGGGCATTTTTAGCATCTCACTCAGCCGAGTGAAGGAGTCACTCGGTCGAGCATCGAGACCCCGCTCGACCGGCCAGATCGGACACGCTATCAGCGTGCACTCGGCCGAGCATCAGAAGCCGACTCGGCCGAGTGACGAAATCCCGTCCGCCCGAGTGGCACTCAGACGACGCCCATCAAAAAGTCCCGACTTACTGTTTTTCGTCAATCTGAGCATCAGAAGCCCCACTCGACCGAGTGGCAATTGTCGTCCGCCCGAGTGAAGACAAGCCCATCGGCCGAGTGACGACAACTCACTCGACCGAGTGACCCCCGAAGTGAAGACCCCCAAGACCCCAGAGTTACTGGAATCCGTCAGGGTTTCTCACTCGGCCGAGCGACTTTTGTAACTCGGCCGAGTGAGCAGCGCTGCCTGTAGCAGAAATCACGATTTTGGAGCTACGCAGGGGCAGTTTGGTCACGAATTTTTGGGCAGTTTTGGGGGGTATTTAACCCCAGATTCTAACCTAGTTTAGAGAGCTTTTCTATTGCTTTTGGCAGCCTTTTTAGATTAGACTTTTTAGAGTTTAATTCTTGTGATTGGAGAGGAGAGAAAAGTGTTATTTTGTTGGATTCTTGGAAAGCTACATTGGTTTGTCTCCCTCTCTATTAAAAATCCTATTTTTATCGCTATTTTGAATATTGCCATGAATTCTATTGCTACTTCAATTGATTTTTCTTCCATTTGCGATATGATTTGTGAGTAGTCTTAACGTCTTAGGGCGTGGGGATGAACCCTACGAGCCCAATTTCCGATTTATGATGATTTGGTAGAACTATTGCTAGAATTGCTATTAGGGTTAGTTTGGGATTGATATAACACGGATAGCTAGGTGTTCATATCGATTGGGATTTGCAAGAGATTGGATCCCAATTCGATAGGAAACCCTAGAAATCCGAATTGGGTTGAAATTGAGTTTCCGTAGTATTGGTTTGCAAGAGATTGGACCGATACTAGGATCTTCGGTTGCAATTCTATACCGATACCCGTTTGCAAGAGATTGGACGGGTAGGAACTATCCCAACCTAGGTCGTAGCCCGAGTTTGCACGAGAGTGGGCTCGGGATGCGATTGAACAATGACGTTGATCCTAATGCTAGCTTGCCTAGGCTAGGGTTTGCAAGAGATTGGACTCGAACCTAGGTTTTCTATAGACCGGCAACAGCGCGAGAGCGTGAGCTAGGTTTTACATTCAGTTGCAACTAGTCCACCCGACATTCTACCCTAGCAACTGTGATACCGATGAATCAGAATGACGAGATACGGTGAGTAGCGGGGATTCCCTATTCCCTAGGCGTCTTTATTTGATTTTATATCTCTTTACTTTGTTTGACGATTGTGACAACATCGCCGAAAGGCAATTCCCTACTTTTCTGTCCCTATAGCCAGGTTGTTCGGAGAAGGCACTGTCATACGTCCTCCCTGTGTTCGATACCCGCTCGCCGCTACACCATGCGCTTGTGGTAAAACTACACGGTCGCTCTTTAGGGTGTACGCCTAGGCGCGATCAAGTTTTTGGCGCCGTTGTCGGGGAGGTGTTTTCCGTTGGGTGCCAATTTGTCACAATTAGATTGATTAGACTACGAAAAAAAACTAACAAAAGGAAATTTCCCCCCCCGCCACCATTATTATCATTTCTATATTCTTTTGTGCCACTGATATCTTTTCTCCAGGTATTTATCTTTGTTGATCAGGTGCTATGGATTATACTACGTGGACCACAGATTTTGATCAGAGTGCTCAGATGGGAGATTACTATTTTGATCAGAGTGCTCATATTGGAGAATACTATTTTGATCAGAGTGCTCAGATGGGAGAATAATTTTTTGAGGAGATGCACTGGCCCGAGCTTGATGAGAGACAAGGGTCTTTTTTAATGAGATGCATGCACACCAGGTTCAAATGCAAGCCGGGCTTGAAAAGAGTAACCTTCTATTGGAACGGGTGAAGAGGCAACTTGAAATGAATGCCCTCATGTTTAAGGATGCGGCGATTCCCAAAGATATCAGTTCTGTTCCTTCATCTTATGGGCAAGAAGCATCTCCAATCATATTACCAGAGCCAGAATGTGCCGCCGTCGATCCCACATCCTACAATACAGCTGTTGCATATGAAGAGTGGATGGACGAAGGTACAGTGGAGGAAGCAGAAATTGAGCCACCAGCGCAGCCAGAGGAGGATGGATTTCAGAGATTATTGGAGGGTCTCTTGGAGTCAGTGAGGTTCACCGGTTCAGAGAGCATTACAGCAGGTGATGCATTTGAGCTACGATTTACAGATTTTGTTATGAACCGTGTTTCAGCTGCAGGAACAATTGAGGAGGACATCCATGTCAGTCTTAAAGGGGATAGACTATATTTTAAGATTGCTTGCGGGCATTCCCCTCCACATGATACATCCCCACAAGCTGACACACTTGAGCAGCCAACATCACCATTCCAGAGAGAGCCCACATTGATAGTTGATGAGAAGGTAAAGGAGCACACTGTCGAGCCAGAGCATATTAACGAGGAGGCCTCACATGCGGAGCCCGAGCATGCTTTTGAGGAGGCCTTACATACAGGGCTAGAGCTTATCATCGAGGAGGTCGTACATCGGGACGAGGACATAGCCATTCATGAGGATCCCGAGCACTATTCTCCTCCATTAGAGCTCCCGCAGCCACCTCATCCTCCCACTGACGTCGAGGACTATCCCACAGAGCTTACTGCTCCCACTCAGGGAGATATTTTTACCCACTCCATTTCTTAATCATGCATTCCATTTGATATTTATTTTGATTCAGATATTTTTGACACGTCATACCTTTTGCAGCACACATACGATTATGGACCGGAGGTATGCTTGGACGTGTCACAGTTCGACGAGCCTATCGAGGAGGTCCACACCTATGATCTAGATTTACCTGAGCAGCTGAGAGAGGATACCATGGAGACAGCTATCACGGCACGTGAGGATATTGGATTATTTCCAGGGAAGTATCGTCCACCATCATTTATTCCATATATTTCTATAGGCGATCCTCTTTGGGATACTTTTATTACGAGGGTGAATTTTTTGCAGCGAACTGATGCATCCTATTCTCTGCAGGGTACATGTGGAGTCCTTGTGGGAATGCTGGAGGATGCATTGCTGGAGTTCGTTGGAGTCCGTGGACATATGTGTCTGGCGGAGCCACGGAAGGAGCAGTTGGAGCAGTTGCCTGCACCGGCAAAGATACTGGATCCACCTTTTGCTATAGGTGATATCAATCCAGTAGTGTAGAAATTTTTATGCTTTAAATAAACACGAATTCTCTCGACAGCGAGAGGACCGTATAGATTTGCTTGAATAAATATCATCGCATACAATGGCAACAAAAAAATCTTTTACACCCCTAACCCATTATATATATTAATTGCCCCTTCATATTTTGATGTGTCACATCCTTTTGCTCACCACCATCGAGCATTTCTTTCAAGTGAAACCTCACTTTCTTATTTGTTTGACTTGATCACGCTTAGCAAAATCGTGATTTTATTGATCGAGTCATTTGAATAGGATTGTTTGGTATAAGCTTGGGGGAAAGCGCTCTCATGCATCATTGTATGTGCATGTAGTTGCATTAGGATTTCATGTCATTCATTTCATCATTTTTCATTCACCCCCCTATTATTATCGTTGTTCCTCATATTCTTCCACTATGATCACATTGAGGACAATGTGAAGTTTAAGCTTGGGGGAGTGCATTTCCATGCCATTTAGATGCATTAGTTGCATTTTTACTTTATTTTTAGGTTTTTTTAGAATTTTTCAAAATTTTGCATAATCTTTTTGAATTTTCCATCTTATTTTCCTTTTATGTGTGTTCATGCATCATATTGCGTGCTTGTTTTTTCTTTTCTTTCCTCTCTTTTATTTTATTTTCTTTATTTTCTTTTCCTTCTTTTCCCTCTTTTGCTAGATTTGTTCCTTATGATGATATCTCTTATTGCTTTGGCAACCATCACGATGCTTATTATTCCTTGACATGCTACTTAGAGTATTCCATAGTCTTGCTATTCACATGTTCTTGCAAATCTATTTCTTTTGATGATTCCTCTATATGAATGCATGATATTAATTGAAACTGAATGCATGGATTAGTGTTTAGTATGCTTTTGTTGGAAATGCACCAAGATTCACACATCATTAGTATATCTGAAGCATCAGTTTTATTGTCTTATTCACCTTCTGTTGCATGCCTGATATGGTTGTAAACTTTACTGCTTGACTTCACTATTTATTGAAATGATTGAGAATATCCATGCTTACATATGAGATTTAGTTGAAGCATTATTTTATTGAACCGTTCGTGCACATCTTAGAGTGAACCGAGTGTTACATTATTTCCTTCTCCACATATATCTTTTTATTCTCTACATTTCACTTGAGTTCACCTCCTAAAGCTACTTATATCGCATCTATTTCCCAAAAATCCATACAAAAGAAAAAGGTTGCTCCAAAAAGTCCAAAAAGCCAAAAAGGAGCCAAAAATCAAAAATACAAATCATATAGCTCCTACAAAAATCCAAGAAGAAAAATGAGAAACAAAGTTCCAAAATATATATATATATTTCTCTAGCTCATTATTGGAGCCACAAAAATACTTGGGAAAACCAAGGCAAAAAATCCCAATTTCCACTATTATATTCCTTTAGATGTGATGCCTCAAGCTAAGCTTGGGGGGGGGGGGTGAATTCATTTGACCATATGAGTGAGTATGACATTAGAGTGGAGACGTGCATGAATGAGAATATTCGATAATGCTTAGACTTTGCAAAATATATGAGATATGGAGATTTTTCATGATTTGAAATAAATATGTGAATGCCATGACTCTTATTCTATTCTCTATTGCATGCTTGGTGTGCATCTTATATGCTTCATTTATAACTTTTGATTGAAAAGTGCATCGCCAACATTTGTATATTAAATTCTATGAAATGTGTGATGTGGATATGAATTGATTGTATGAATTTAGAGAATCCCTTTTGTTGTTCTTAAAATCTTGCAAGTACCATGTTTATGTAAGATATGAAATCCTTATAGCATGTGATTTGTATTTTCCAAGTTATCGTGATGTGTAGCTTATGGCTTGAGATCTGAGAGAAGAATCTAGCGACCCCTTCCACCTCGTGTTCTTTCTTTTTCTTTCATTTCATTTCCTTTGTTTTCATGTCCCGAGTTTGTCTCTTTACTTATCTTCCTCGAGGACGAGTAAGAGGCAAGCTTGGGGGATTTTGATCGGTCCATATTTTACACCTTTTTTCTGCATGTTTTCACGCCATTTCGATTGCTCATATTGCGATTTTCACGAGTATTCGACGATATTGCGTTACTTTTCACTATTTCTTGTTTTTGTCGGATTTCAAGAAATATGGAGCGATCGGGAGCAAAAAATGAGCTTAAGGGACTTGCACCCACTCCGGAGCGTCACCCAAGGCTCTTTTGAGGGCTATTCGGCGATGGGAGACGAGTGGAAGAAGAAGGAACTCCGTAAGAGCGACGAGGAGGAGAAACGGAGAAGATTGGGCATTTACAGCATGCCACTCGGCCGAGTGGAGCACTCACTCGGCCGAGCAAGAAGACCACTCGGTCGACCAGACCTGACACGCTCCAACTGAAGGAATTGGGCGTGCACTCGGCCGAGGGATGATATCCCACTTGGCCGAGTAAGAAGATCGCATCGCCCGAGTGGCATGAGAAATCCACCATCAAAAGAGGCCGACTTACTGGAAATGTACAGGCTTTTGACGGTTCCGACTCGGCCGAGTGTCGAATTCCTCTCGACCGAGTGAGTAAAGCCACTCGGCCGAGTCACCTCCGAAGACAGACCCCCCAAGACCACCGACTTACTGGAATTTTACAGGGTCTGTCACTCGTCCGAGTAGAGAAGCCCACTCGACCGAGTAGAGAAGTCCACTCGGCCGAGTGATGCCGAGGACACGCAGCGCCCAGATTTTCAGACAGCCTCCCACTCTTTTGAAATCTTCTATTATTTCAGCAATCAAATTATTTTTCTCATATTTTTTATGGATAGTAGACTGCATGACGGTTCCAACACCACCAAGAACGCGCCAATCGGAGGTCGGATGAAATCTGGAGAATTTCTGCAAGTTTACGCTGCAGTGCTGGAATTTCCACTCGGCCGAGTCACATTTTCCCACTTGGCCGAGTCGACGGCAGGCCCAGATTTTAAGTTGCGGTTTGGGCTTTTTTTGGGCACGAATTTGAGGGGGTTTCTAGGGTTTTCTTGTTAGGGTTTTGGGGGGATATATAAGGGTTTTGTAGCCACCATTAGGGAGGATCCCCATTATGTTTTCTTAGCCCCCATATGTTTTTCTTAGGATTATTTTAGAGGTTAGGCCATGCCCTAGGCCCCCTCTTGGATCTAAAAGCTTGTATTTTGGATTGAAGATCTTCATCAAGCTAAGTATTTTCTTCTTTTTATTTGAATCTTTGTTTTTCTATCTTTTTGTATGCAAGCAATGATTTCTATTGATTCTCATATCCTTATTGCTATGCTAGAGTAGATTTGTTGTTCTAGGGTTTGGGGATGAACCATATGGATCTAATTTCATATTTGTGATGAATGAATTTCTAAATTGCTAGAATTGTTAGGAGGTTAGGTTGTGATTGATTTACTACGGATAGCTAGGGATTTCCATCGATTTGGGATTTGCAAGAGATTGGATTCTAATCGATGGGAAGGCCTAGATATTCGATTTAAATTTACAATTGGGTTTCTCTAGATTTGGTTTGCAAGAGATTGGACCAAAGATAGGATTTTTAATTGTAAATCTATACCAATATTCGTTTGTAAGAGATTGGACGAATACGAACTATCACAACCTAGATCGTGACTCGATTTTGCACGAGAGTGGGCTCGAGAAGCGATTGGACAATGATGTCGATCCTAATGCTAGTGGCTTAGGTTAGGGTTTGCACGAGAGTGGGCTCTAATCTAGGTTTGGGTCCAATCTCTTGCAAACCCTAGCCTAGGCAAGCTAGCATTAGGATCAACGTCATTGTTCAATCGCATCCCGAGCCCACTCTCGTGTAAACTCGGGCTACGACCTAGGTTGTGATAGTTCCTACCCGGCCAATCTCTCGATCAAGTTTTTGGCGCCGTTGCCGGGGAGTGCGTTTTGACAGAGTTTGATTTGGATCACCCGGTCATTTCTCTTCAACTTCTTTCTTTATTGCTTCATTCTTTTCTAACTCTGTTTACAGCCCCATTTTGCAATCCCTCCCGAAATTCTCCACGGAATCTTATCAGGTAAAATGGGGGATGCAATTACCATGACTGAGCCTGCCCAGGGAGATGATGAATCTTTTGCGGAGCTCCTCAAGGAACTTATTGATGAGGTCTACGCTACCGGAGCTTTTGCTATTAATATCGAGGATCCCGTCGAACAACTGTTTGCTAGCTTCGTGATGGATCAAATCTCCCCGGATGGGACTATTGGAGGCGATATCAGAGTTGATGTGAGGGATGACAAGCTATATTTTGAAGGCGATAGAACATGTGTCGAAGAGTACTACACTCCCGAGGAACACTTCGAACAAACCGATATTCAGGGAGATACACTCTATGACCCTCACTCTTGCATTTATGAATCTGCTGACGTATTTCTTGATCTCAAGAATGAACCGAAGCAAGGTGGTGGTCCTATAGATGCAGGCGCAGAATCGAAGAGCGTCTATTCCGATGCACCGTCCTCACTAGGAAGCGAATCTGAGCCCCCATTCTAGAGCGAACTAAACTCAGATGTTGAAGGAGAAGTCAAAATCACACAAGGTGAAGAAGCAGAGGATGCGGCAACCTTTGAGGTAGAGCTTAAACAATTACCGCCGAATCTAAGGTATGCTTTCTTGGGTAGTAAATTGACCTTCCCGGTGATTGTAAATGCCCACCTTGGCCAAGACCAACTTGAAAAATTATTAGAAGTCCTTAGGGATCACAAGGATGTCCTTGGTTACACAATCTCTGATCTTAAGGGAATAAGCCCTAGGCTATGCACGCATAGGCTCCACTTGGAAAACACTGAAGCCTCTTCTATTGAGCCTCAAAGGCGGTTGAACCCGAATATGAAAGAGGTAGTGAAAAAGGAAATCCTAAAATTGCTTGAGGCAGGTATTATTTATCCTATCTCCGACAGTAGGTGGGTTAGCCCTGTTCACGTCGTCCCCAAGAAAGGGGGGATGACTGTTATAAAAAATGATAAAGGAGAGCCCATTTCTACACGCACTGTCACGGGATGGCGAATGTGCATTGATTATAGGAAACTAAATAAAGCCACCCGAAAGGACCATTACCCATTGCCCTTCATTGATCAGATGCTTGAACGCCTAGCTAAACACAAATACTTTTGTTATTTGGATGGGTATTCGGGGTTTTTCCAAATCCCTTTGCACGAAGATGACCAAGAAAAGACCACTTTTACTTGTCCCTACGGTACCTATGCCTACCGTAGGATGCCCTTCGGTCTTTGTAACGCTCCCGCAACCTTTCAGAGATGTATGACATCCATTTTTTCCGATTACATTGAAAATATAATGGAAGTCTTTATGGATGATTTCTCGGTTTATGGGAGCGAGTTCGATTCTTGTTTGGCTAATCTCACTAAAGTTCTTAAAAGGTGCCAACAAAATAATCTAACTCTGAACTGGGAGAAATGCCACTTCATGGTCACCGAAGGTATAGTTCTTGGGCACCTTGTCTCCTCGAGAGGGATTGAGGTAGATAAGGCAAAGATTGAGGTAATCGAGAAACTCCCTCCTCCTATTAATGTTAAGGGTATTAGAGGCTTTCTTGGTCATGCGGGGTTTTACCGTCGCTTTATCAAGGATTTTGCCCTGATTGCCCGACCTCTTACGTCCTTGCTTGCTAAAGATACTCCTTTTATTTTTTTAGGCGAATGCTTGCAAGCCTTCAATACCTTGAAGGAAGCACTAGTTTCCGCACCCATCATACAACCACCGGATTGGAGCCTTCCCTTTGAGCTAATGTGTGATGCTAGCGACCAAGCCATTGGAGCGGTATTGGGACAAAGGAAAGACAAGAAGCTTCATGCAATATTCTATGCGAGCAAGACATTGGATGACGCGCAGAAAAACTATACAACTACCGAGAAAGAGCTTCTAGCGGTCGTCTATTCCATCGAGAAGTTTCGCTCCTACCTCCTTGGTTCCAAGGTGATTGTCCACACCGACCATGCGGCATTGAAATATCTTCTAAACAAGAAGGAGGCCAAACCTCGGTTAATTAGGTGGATACTCTTGTTGCAAGAATTCGATTTGGAGATCAGAGACAAGAAAGGTACGTACAATGTTGTGGCGGATCATTTGTCTAGGCTTATTCGCGACAAGGAGAATGAGAGTTTACCTATCGATGACACATTCGTGGATGAGAGGCTATACGCCGTAAAGCCCGGGGAAGTGCCTTGGTACGCGGACTTCGTCAATTACTTGGCTTGTGGAATTAAACCGTATGGGATGCCCACGCAACAAAAGAGGAGATTTTTGCATGAGGTGTTGGATATGGAAGACGTTTGTACACCCTTGTAGGGGATGTACGAGGGAATACAGACCTCGAACGTCGCGTACACGAAGTCGTGTGCAAAGGGAATCTGTTCCATTGCGGAGAGGATCTCTGGATGAGTGGGAAAGTCGCATTATATATGCATAAGTGCATGCGACATATGGCTAATAAAGGGGGAATATCTTAAGCTTATGTTGTACCATGCATATGGTACAACTTAAGCTTATAATGTGCCATGTATCATGGTACACCTTAATTAAGTTGTTCCAAAGGAACAACTTACCCTAAAATAACTACCTTGGGGGCTATAAATAAGACCCAAGGGTAAGCCATTGCTTACACCATTTTGCATGGAATTCATGCATGCATCTTCATTCTAGCGAAGCTCTGCAGAAATCCTTCCTCTCCTCTATCCAAGTTCTTAATCTAAAGTAGAGATTTAGATTGTGGATTTAGTAGCCTTACTCCGTTCGTGAGTAGACGCGATCCGTCGTGGCGAATCCGAAGGCGAAGTTTGTAGACTACCGTGCCGCGTACGCAAGCGTAAGTCTCAACTTCATTTATCGATCCTAACTCTGTTTTGGCAGGATCCTACATTGGTATCAGAGCCATACGGGTTCGCCCCGGAGAAACTATGAACGAGTCGTTGTCTTTTTCACGGATGGGTATCTTACCATTACGGATATGGTAGGAACGCTTCGTGACGGAGAGAACGCAGCGGTTGTTCTTTTCACGTTAGGGTCTTCTGTCATTACGGATATGGCAGGAACTCTCCGTGACGGGAAGAACCGACCGTTCATATCGTCAAACTCGCTCTCTTCATGGATGCTGAGTCTCCATTCATAGGGAATGGGCGCTCTCTTCATGTGGAGCGCGTAGTTTACGAATTTTTGAAGTGGGTTCATTTTTGGCACACGGCCATTGGAGGACAACTACTTCCTCGACGAACGGGTGCTTCACCGAAGAAGAAGGTGGTGGTTATTCCCATCGGGGAAGATGAATTTTTGTGTGTGCATGTGCACCATGACCAAATGGGTTATGAAGGCCATGCACCCCCCCTCCCCATGCGGATGGGGTTGGCTACGGCCAATAACCACCGCGGCAACCCCCTCCGGTGGGGGTGTGCGGCCACCCATGAAAGGGGAAACCGGCCATGGCCAAAGGGCCATGGCCGGACAAGGCAAAAATGCCATGGCCGGGCCATGGCCGGCCGGCTCTGGCCGGCCACGGCCAGGGCCAGAAGGCCCTGGCCGCGGCCAGGCCAGGGCCTGGCCTCCCTGGCCGAGGCCAGGGCAGGGGCCCTGGCCCCGGCCAGGGCTTTGCCCTGGCCTCAGGCCAGGGCCCGGCCGCCCTGGCCGAGGCCAGGGCAGAGGCCCTGGCCCCGGCCAGGGCCCGGCCGCCCTGGCCGAGGCCAGGGCAGAGGCCCTGGCCCCGGCCAGGGCCCGACCGCCCTGGCAGAGGCCAGGGCAGCGCCCTGGCCTCAGGCCAGGGCCCGGCCGCCCTGGCAGAGGCCAGGGCAGCGCCCTGGCCTCAGGCCAGGGCCCGGCCGCCCTGGCCGAGGCCAGGGCAGGGGCCCTGGCCCGGGCCAGGGGCCTCTGGCCTAAGCCAGGCCAGGCAGAGGCCTGGCCGGCCTCTGGCCGAGGCCAGGCCAGTGGCCAGGCCGGCCCTGGCAGTGGCCAGGGCTGCCGCAGGCCGTCCATGGCCGGGGGCCGGACTAATCGGCACTGGCCGGGAGAAGTTTCAGACCAATTCGGCAAAAGGCCTTGGTCGAACTAGCCCATACAGGGCCAAACGACAGTCGTCTGCATCAAATTTCTCTCATACGGGGGGAAACGCCTGGATCCATACGGGAGCCGGCGACAATAATTTGCAGAAAAATCCCCAAAAAAGGGGGATCCGACCTAGGCACGGCTACGGCTCATTCCCGACAAATGGTCAGGAAGTGCCGAATATTTCACTAGTATCATAAGGGTACTAAGTTGAAATATATTTTTTTTAGAAAAATACGTTTTCATACGTTTTGAAAAATAAGTTTTCAAAAACGCTTTTCCGCTGCAAAGTACTATAAGAGTACTAACATTTGATAAAGTGAGGGAGAAATATTGAAAGTTACTCTAGATGGTGATTGGAAACATAGTGACCTTTCCGATTCTAGAGTAACATCTTCAGTATTTTTCGAAAGTAACTTATCAAATGCAATAATATCATTCCAAGTGGGATTTTTTTTTCAAGTGGGAGTGATATTAAACTAGTCTGAAATTTCACATTCGATTGATTCAGTATCTCAATGGATCATGATTCGACCAGTGGTCTTTTGGACTAGTTTGTGGGACACCTCAGTTAGTCTGGGGGTAGTGAACCATGACTTAGCCATTTCCCTGGTCGGTCCGCTGGCCGAGACTAATGAATCATGAAAATGTATGATGACTATGTATATAAGAATTTTTCAATGCAATTTTTTGATCAAACCTTTGGTTTTATGTCTTTTGCAGCATTTTAAAAGTAAAATGTCTTCCGCTTCAAAGAATATCGTCGCTGAGTTAAACAAAGGTGAAAAACTCAACGGCGATAATTACAAACTTTGGTCCATAAAGATACAATACGTTCTAGAGGAGCAAGAAGTGCTCGAAACTCTAAAGAACGTTATGATTGAACCCGAGTTGGGCACTACGGCCCAACACCGACGAGACAAGGAAGCTTTTGATGCTTGGTCTCGGAAGAACAAGATAGCGCGCATTACGTTATTAAGCAGTATGGCTGATGACGTAATGCGCATCTTCTGAGAACATGACCTAGCCATGGACATATGGTCCAAGCTAGAGGAGAAGTTCGGTGGCACATCGGTGTCCAAACTTCGCGCCTTAACTATAAGGTTCGATACATATAAGAAACGTCCAGATCATTCCATGGGGAAACATCTACGACATATGGCGAACCTTATCTCGGAGTTAAAGGATGCAGGTCATGTGCTCACTGATGAGCAACAAATCCAAGCAGTCATACGTTCCCTACCAAATGGGTGGGATCAAATGAAGATGCATCTCACTCACAATGAGAGCATCAAAACCTTCAGCGATGTTTCCAAGCACCTCGAATTAGAGGAAGAGCGGCTTGCGGCTGCCAAACCAAATGCAGAAGTGCACATGGTTGCTAGTTCCTCACACGGGGGAAAGAAACGGAAAAATCGTTCGAAGTTCACTAATGAACGTAATAAGCAACCTGAGTCTACCAAGAAACCCAAACATAAGGGTGGGCACAAGAAATGGCACAAGAAGAAAGACTTGAAGAGGATCAAGTGCTTCAAGTGCAACAAGCTCGGTCACTATGCTCGTTCGTGTACGAGTGGAGGAGACGAGGTAACTTGTAAATATACTAGTTACATATGTGTTTCTAGTTCGATATTTCTTGTGGAATCTAATCCGTTTTGGATAATTGATTCAGGTGCCACCGACCACATAGCAAGGGACAGACGGTCCTTCGTGGAGTATCACCGGATACCCCAAGGAACGAAGTGGATCTATGTAGGAAACAACACACGTGTTGAAGTGAAAGGCGTTGGGACTTGCAAGCTAGTCTTGGACAACGGCCGCACTCTCCTACTTCATGATGTCCTCTTCGCTCCAGATATTCGAAGGAATATAATTTCTGTGGTTGTATTAATGGGTCTTGGCTATAACTGGTTTTTTCATGATTGTAATGTGGACTTAAGTTGTAATAATACTCTTATTGGTACTGGGTTTGTATTTAAAGGATTTATTGTAATGAGTACAATGTATGATTCCTCATGGAATGAAAATTTCCTTATTGCAAATTCTAAGACTTATGAGTCTGATGTGAATTGTTGGCACGCAAGGCTTGGTCATATTGGACCAACGCGTATGGATAGACTTGCCAAACATGGCCTTCTATCCAATGTTTCAAAGGTTGAAATGTCGACCTGCGAACATTGCCTTGTGGGGAAATCTTGTCGCAAGCCGTTTGGAACCGACACAAGGGCCGAGGTTCCATTACAGCTTATCCATTCGGACATATGTGGTCCGATGAATGTCAAGACAAGACGCGGAAAGTCCTATTTCATCACTTTTATTGATGATTTCACCCGATTCGGACATATCTATTTGATATCCCACAAAAGTGAAGCTTTGGCTTGCTTTAAAAACTATATGAGTTTAGTGGAGAATCAATTAGATCGCAAGATTAAGGTCTTGCGAACCGATAGGGGCGGTGAATATCAATCAATAAGTTTTAAGGAACTTTGTGATGAAAAAGGCATAGTACATCAGGTAACTATGCCTTATACTCCTCAACAAAACGGTGTTGCAGAAAGGAGAAATAGGACTTTAATGGAAATGGTCCGTTCAATGATGGCGCAAGCTAACTTGCCAATCACCTTTTGGGGAGATGCATTATTGACGGCCACTTTCATTTTAAACCGTGTACCCTCGAAATCAGTTAGCTCCACTCCTTATGAGTTGTGGAACCAAAGGTCTCCTGACTTAAACATTTTAAAACCTTGGGGTTGTGCATCCTACGCACATATTTCCTCCCATAAGTATGGCAAACTTGGGCCAAGGGGAAGGAAATGTATCTTTATACGATACGCAGAAAACTCCAAAGGTTATGTTTTTGTTAGTCAGGAAGACAATGGTGGGCTAATTGAGTTTGAGTCGAGGGATGTCACTTTCTTGGAAAACGAGTTTCCAAGACAGGGCGAGATAAGTCAGGACTTATCTCTATTTGAGATTTATGATCAAGAAGGATTACCTCATTCGAGTGGGAGAATTCTTGGTGAAAATGAAAATACGTTTCAACCTTCACCAATGGATTATACGAATGACGATTATCCTATTCCATACGGGAATAATGATCCAAGTGGGAGCAATTCTAACGACATTCCAAGTGGGAGTGATATTAGAATTGATCCAAATTCAAGTCAACAAGGACTTGAAGAATCTCAAATACGACGTAGTAGTAGTACAAGGTTGGCTCCTCTAAGATTTGAGGATGAATTTCCGCAAACCTTTATGACTTTACTACAAGAAGATGACGAGCCTGCTACTTTCAAATAGGACGTATCTTGCCCTGCTAAAGACAAATGGATGGAAGCGATGCAAGAGGAGTTAGAATCCATGAAAGTTAACCAAGTCTGGGACTTAGTTGACTTACCCAGAGGACGTAGAGCTATTGGGAACAAATGGGTTCTCAAGATCAAGCATAAGGCTGATGGCTCTATTGACAGATATAAAGCTCGCCTTGTCGCGAAAGGTTTTACGCAATAGGAAGGGATAGACTACGAAGAGACCTTCTCACCTGTTGTTCGTTTTACCTCAATTCGCCTGATTCTGGCAATGGTAGCTTGCTTAGACCTCGAATTACATCAAATGGATGTAAAGACTGCCTTTCTCAATGGAGAATTGGACGAGGAGATCTATATGGAACAACCAACAGGGTTTGTAAAAGAAGGAAACGAACATAAGGTTTGTAAACTTCTTAAATCCATATATGGTCTTAAACAATCCTCGAGGCAGTGGTATATACGATTTCAAGAGGTTGTCTTATCAAATGGATTTTCCATGCTTGATGAAGATAACTGTGTACATATCAAGAGGAATAAGAACAAGTATGTTATTATGTCTCTATATGTAGATGACATCTTAATAGCCGGAAATGACAAGGGCTTTGTGATGGATATCAAGGCTTGGCTTTCATCAGTTTTTGAGATGAAAGACATGGGAGAAGCCGCATATATCCTTGGAGTTAAGATTTCAAGGAATCGTTCGAAGAAACTTCTTTCTCTTTCACAGGAGACTTATATAAAGAAGGTTCTAGAACGTTTTAATATGCAGGACTGCAAGTCCATTGATACTCCAATAAGCAAGTGCGACAATTTATGTCTGAAATCATGTCCAAAGAACCAAAAAGAGAAGGAGATTATGGAAAAAGTTCCATATTCCAGTGCAGTTGGTAGTCTAATGTACGCTATGATGTGTACAAGACCGGACATCTGTTTTGCCGTTGGAATGGTAAGTCGTTACCAATCCAACCCAGGGCAAGTACACTGGAAAGCGGTTAAGAGGATAATGCGGTATCTCAAAGGAACTGCAGACTTTGCTTTATGCTATCAAGGAGATGCCTTGAGGCTCGAAGGCTACACTGATGCTGATTGGGTGGGTGATCTCGATGAGCGACGATCGACCTCAGGATATGTTTTTCTACTCGAATCTGGTGCAATATCCTGGAGTAGCAAGAAACAATCCTGCATCGCACTTTCAACCATGGAAGCCGAGTTTGTAGCATTTAGCATGGCAGTTCAAGAGGATGTTTGGCTTAGGAAGTTCTTAGACAGGCTAATTAATGCAAGTGACTCAGGTGTTGTACCTATACACAGCGACAATCAAGCATCTATAGCCTATGTCAAAGATCCGAAATTCCATTGTAAGACCAAACACATAGATATCCGCTACAAATTTGCAAAAGACTATAATAAGACCAAGAAGGTAGACATAAGGTACATATCTACGCATGAGATGATAGCGGATCCGCTTACGAAGACGATCCCCAGAGATGTGTTTTACAAACACTTATCATCTCAAGGATTGCGTAAGAGCTGAGTTGTACCAATGTAAATTCCCATGTCTGTAAATGATCAAAATTAATAAAAGAATAAGTTTTTTTTCAAACATTGCATATGAATTTCTTAAGAAATGTTTGTGTACATTTTTTGAAATCTCAGCTGAATTGTGTGTATGTCGGACAGATTAAGGTTGGCTCTCTCACATGAGCAACCGCCTTATCTTATCAGATGGATAAGATAGAGATGAGACTAGTTTAAAGTCAAAATCATTAGATGAATGATTTAGAGTCATGACTTAAACAAGATAGTCGAATGAAAGATCTGCATCATATGGATGCTTACAAAAGATCTGAGATCTGTATCACAAGGATATTTGAAAGAGATCTCATAGGATTTTTTTCCTATCTGTCTTATGCAGGATGAGAGTCCGTGAATATTTCACGAGTAGTAAGGGGACTCAAAAAGATAGTCACTGTGGTGTCTGATCTTTTCATCCGTACAACATCATTAAGACATACTCTCCCTGGGAAAGGAGTGATGTTGTAATACGTGTTCATACCACGTATGCATTTCGACCACTGAGTTAGTAGCAATAGTGTTTGCTATTATGTGAGACTCAAAGGCCATATGGGTCTTAACTCTTACCCTCAAGGACTCCAATTGGTTCCTTTAGATTTGACGAAATGATCGCTATCTTAGCGTGTTACTTATGGGCTATGATAATTCGGCTCAGCGGGGCACGTTAGAAAAGCGAGTCTAGTCAAGATCAGAAGGTTCGCAAGAAGAGGAAGATTGATTTCATATTCGCATGTGGACTTTAATGATTCAAAGCTGGCCAACCAATTGTAATACAGATGGGATTCAATTGTTGAATATAAAGTATAAGAAATGTGAAGAAATAATCTAGGGTAAAGCATGCGTTGAACTACTCAACTTTGCACCTTCGAGGTCGTTGTGTATCTCTAACAAGTGCACAACACCAGACTCTACGCGCATGACGGTCGCACGGTCTATTTCTCGGTATGATAGATGAAAGAACTAAGAGAAAGATGTTCTCTTACAATTCCCTCAAGTGTGAGTGGGAGATGTTGGATATGGAAGACGTTTGTACACCCTTGTAGGGGATGTACGAGGGAATACGGACCTCGAACGTCGCATACACGAAGTCGTGTGCAAAGGGAATCTGTTCCCTTGCGGAGAGGATCTCTGGATGAGTGGGAAAGTCGCATTATATATGCATAAGTGCATGCGACATATGGCTAATAAAGGGGGAATATCTTAAGCTTATGTTGTACCATGCATATGGTACAACTTAAGCTTATAATGTGCCATGTATCATGGTACACCTTAATTAAGTTGTTCCAAAGGAACAACTTACCCTAAAATAACTACCTTGGGGGCTATAAATAAGACCCAAGGGTAAGCCATTGCTTACACCATTTTGCATGGAATTCATGCATGCATCTTCATTCTAGCGAAGCTCTGCAGAAATCCTTCCTCTCCTCTATCCAAGTTCTTAATCTAAAGTAGAGATTTAGATTGTGGATTTAGTAGCCTTACTCCGTTCGTGAGTAGACGCGATCCGTCGTGGCGAATCCGAAGGCGAAGTTCGTAGACTACCGTGCCGCGTACGCAAGCGTAAGTCTCAACTTCATTTATCGATCCTAACTCTGTTTTGGCAGGATCCTACATGAGGTCCGTAGTTATTTTTGGGAAGATCCCTACCTCTTCAAGATATGCAAGGATAGTGTTATTCGGAGGTGTGTTTCTAAGGGGGAGGCAACATCTATCATTTTGCATTGCCATGGTATGCCATGCGGGGGACATCATGTCGCCTCTAAGACAACTGCTAAGATTTTGCAGAGCGGATTCTTCTGGCCGACAATGTTCAGAGACACCCACGACTTTGTGAAGGGGTGTGATAGATGCCAACGGACCGGGAATATTTTCAAACGTAATGAGATGCCAATGAGGCCCATCCAAGAAATTGAGC
>CM061131.1:140042017-140189767 GCA_030789695.1 Scilla litardierei
CTCGCCAGTCGATGCCGACTCATTTATTAGTCGTCATCATGAGTTGGCCCGCTCGATATTTTTAAAGCGCGGGCTCCGAAGCGCCGTCGTTCTTCTGATGCTGCCACGTGTGGCTGCAAGCCTATCCCCACCATTCGTGGGGTTGTCTTCAGTTGAGAAGCTGAGGGGTTCGTGAGCCGCCCTTGGTGGGGTCGATCAGCCTTGGCTTGCTCGGATCGACCGCTGTGCCTCCTGGGATTCCGAGTGGCGCTTCAATCGAGGCGTGGTCATAAATGTAGGTCATGATGAGGCGGATCGATTGGACTTCCCCTGGCGCTGATTTCGAAACGCCGCCGGTTCTTCGAGTCCTGCCACGCGTTATTGTCAGGCGCTTCCAATTCGTCCCTGCGTCCGATATATAAGATCCCCAGCTGCGTTGATCTCCTCTCCTTTCTTGCTCTTCCCATTGCTCTAGGCTTTCTATAACTCGGAGTCTCCCGTCGCCCTCGCTTCTTCGCCTCCTTCAAACTAGTTAGAAGGTAATTTCCTTTCTCGCTCTTGTATTATGGCTGCTCTTAGGATAGGCGGTTCTGGCCGAGGGGCGAGGGATTCTCCAGAGTCCAGGCGGAGTAAGCCCCAGCAAGTGGGATCAGGTTCCTCTCCCGGGAGTCGTCCCCTCCAAGATAAGGGGAAGGGGAAGCTATTCCCAGTCTACGCCTGCGATGACGTGGCGTCGGCTGCCGTGCGTCTTAACGTGCCCCCGGTTATCCTCCGTACGCCGTCGAGGACTGCTCCTTCGGTGGTCTCGGAGATCCGGGAAAGGTATCTCTGCTTTCCGTACGATGTCCGAGTTCCATTCGTCGACGAGCGGATTTGCCTTCCGAGGAGCAATGAAGTCGGCGTCTACGTCGAAATGTTTCACCTGGGTCTTCGCTTCCCGCTCAATCCCTTCCTTATCCAGGTCATGGAGTATCTCATGGTGCCGCTTTGTCAGTTTAACTCTTGCTCGATTGCGGTACTGACGGGTTTCGCCACGCTCTGCTGCACCCGCGGCCTGGATCCGTCCCTCCCCCTTCTCTTCCATTTTTACCAGATCCAGACGGTCGGGCCGGGGTCATGGCTGCACCTCCGAGCCCGTTCGAGGAGGGAATGTCTGATCGGGCTACCCCGCTGGTCGGGGGATTGGAGCTCGGATTATGTCTTTGTGGTCTTCTTGGGTGATGCCCAGATTCTAACAAGCTGGGGCGGTTTTGTCCATCCTCGCCCGTCGTTAGCTCTCCCAGACGTCGACCGGGCAGCCGCTGCGCTGCTGTTGGCTCTTCCTTTGGAATCGAAGTCCATCTGGTCTTTGTTGGACGACCTACTCCTGAAGGCCGTCTTGTGGTCTCCGGGTAGGTCGTTTTTTCATCCTCGGATCGCCCTATGACTCATCCTGATTTCGGTCTCCTTTGCAGGGATGGCAGGCCGCGAGTTCGTCCGTGATGTTGATGAGCTGATCCGTCGTGGAGCCGCTCGGAGCCGAGGCAGTACCTCCGGAAAGGCGCCTCGACGGACTGTTGAGGAGGAGGTGCATCGAGCCGAGCCCTCCGTGGGCCAGGTAGTGGCCGCGCCTCCCGCCTCTTCTTCTGGCGATCTCCTCCCCGGGGGCATCGTAAGAGCCGGACCCGCCCCCTCAGCCCGAGAGGAGGGGGGTAATGACAGGTCCGGTGCAGTCCCTCCTGCCCCTGGGGCGTCCCCTTCTGTCCTCGAGAGTGGAGACGGGGCAAGGCGGAAGCGCTCCTCTTCGTCGCCCGTGGAGCCTCATGGAGGGAAGAAGAGGAAGGAGGACGTGGAGCCTTCCAGCCCGGCCTATTCCGTGCCCCCTGCAGCCACCACCGGGGACCTTCAGGTAGCCCTGACAACCACCCCCGTCGCCGCATCCCCGCTTCCGTCTCCAGGAATCGGAGCTCTTTTGGCGGGCCATATGGCTTCCCTCGATGTCGCTCCCGGGAGTTCGGTGTTCGTCGACCGGGCCCTGTCCCAGCAGGTGGCCGAGAGCTCCGTCTTTCCCCGGGACCGCAGCACCCTCGAAAAGATTCCCGCCGACAAGGTGTCGGATTCTTTGGTTTGGGCCCTTCAACAGGTTCGGCTATCTTGCAGTCCCTTCTTTTCCTTCACTCTCCTCTTAGCTCATGTCCCGTCTTCCAGGGTTCCACGCTCGCCGTGGAGTTGCAGCGGCGAGTCGTCGACTTGAGGAAGCTGGAGGAGTCCTCCATGAGGGCCCAAGAGCGAGCCGGGGCGGCGGAGGTAGCGATGGTGAAGGCCCAGATGGAGTCCCGGCATCTCCAACTTCGCGTGACCGAGCTGGAGGGACGAGTGGGTGATCTCCGGGGAAAGTTGGAGGACGCCCTGCAGTCGGCTGAGGAAGCGGCGGAGTCGTTCCGCCTAGAGAGGGAGGAGCTTCAGAGGGAACTGTCGGATCGGCGCCAGGTGATGCGGCTTGCCGAGGAGGTGGAGAAGGGCGTCGTCGAGACCCTGGGGAAGAGGATCTTCGAGGTTCTCAGGGAGGCCTTCGGTAAGTATGAAGACCTCATCGCCCCTCGGATCGTCGAAGTCGTCCAGTCTTCCTTCCGGGAGTGTGCGGAGCGTGTTCGACAAGCCCCTCCGCCGATCGATCCCCCTCGCTCCGAGCAGGGCGAAGTGCCCGAGGATGTGTCCTCCCGAGCTCGGGCTCCCTAAGCCGTCCCTCCCGGCCTTATCCTCAAATTTTTAAGCATCCGCTTCGCTTTGGGCCAGTCTACTTGAAATGGATCCCTGGCCCCCGCTATCTCCTTCGGCATCGTTATCGGCTCCGTGGCCAATAATTGCTGGTTGCATGGCCGCTAGCTTGGGCTAACTACTTTGGGTCTTTTGTCAACCAATTTTGCTCTGTCGGTGTCGATCTAGCTTCTGTAGGTGAAGAACTCTGTCATTCGTCGTGAGTGGATTACTTGTAGAGTGTTTCCTTCGCCTTGATTCCCTGTAAATAAGACACGTTTTTGTGCCCTGGTTAACTATTATAAATGGAATTGACTTACTCGGACTTCTCGTGTATTTTGCGTTGCCGCCTCGTTCTTGGTCTAGGATTGGATGACGTTCGCGTTGGCTGGGGGAATTGCCCCCAAACTTATGGGCACTGGAGTCGGTCGGCAAGGGCAAAGCTCCTCGGCTTAGGACCGGTCGGGGTTCGCGCTGTCTAGGGGGATTGCCCCCAGACTTATGAGCGCAGAAGTCGGTCAGCGAGGGCAAAGCTCCTCGGCTTAGGACCGGTCGGCGTCCGTGCCTGCTGGGGGAACTGCCCCAGACTTATGAGCGCGGGAGTCGGTCGGCGAGGGCAAAGTCCCTCGACTTAGAACCGGTCGGCGCTCGCGCTGGCTGGGGGGATTGCCCCCAGGCTTATGAGCGCAGGAGTCGGTCGGCGAGGGCGTGGCTCCTCGGCTTAGGACCGGTCGGCGTGCCTGCCGGGGGAACTGCCCCCGGGCTTATGAGCGCAGGAGTCGGTCGGCGAGGGCAAAGCTCCTCGGCTTAGGACCGGTCGGCGTCCGTGCCTGCTGGGGGAACTGCCCCAGACTTATGAGCGCAGGAGTCGGTCGGCGAGGGCAAAGCTCTTCTTCCTCCTCCAGCGAGGCGGCGGTCTCCATCCTTTTGCGCTATTGATGGCATGTCAACTTCGTCGGGGATTTAAGAAAAGACAAAAAGGGAATGCATTTGTACTCTCAAGAGTCTTGTCGGACCAGTACATTTGGAGGAAAAGGAAAAAAGGAAATGAAGCTAGACAGAGGGATGTAAGCCTAGATAACTCCCTCTTACTAGGCTGCAACCGGGGGGAGAGACATCACCCGCTCACTCTATGATGCGGAGGGGACCTTGGACGGTGTTGATCTTTTTCCCCTTGTCTGGCTGCGTGGAGGTCCCTTCTCCGTGGGCCGGCTCGTCGGCCTGGTTCCTGGCGTGCCCCCGGCTCATCAGCTTCTCAATGTCCTTCTTCAAATGCCAGCAGTCTTCAGTGTCATGGCCATCATCCTTATGGTACTTGCAGTACTTCTCCCTGTTCTTCCCACCTCTTTTAGCCTTCGGTGGGGGGCGATCAGTTCGCTCTTCCTTCTGTACTTGGGCGAGGACGGCGTCTCGGGTGGTGTCCCTCGCGCTTTCTCCCCGCTGTCGGTTCCTCGGCCTCTTCTCGGTCCGGTACCCTTCGGGGCTGCCTCGTCCGCCGTCGCCGCGCTTGGTCCCTCGAGTGGCTTTTCCTGCATCCTCGGCCAAGGCCTCCTCGGTCAGCATGAAGCGTTCGGCCCTCGCCATGATCCCGGGGAGGTCCTTCGGGGGATCGTTGTGCAGGGACTTCTTGAGGCCTCTGTGGCGAAGCCCTTTCTTAAGGGCCGTCTGGACCACCAGGTCAGGAGGGCTGTTCACGTTCAACCTTTCCGCATTGAAGCGGCGCATGAACTGTCGGAGCGGCTCGGCCGGGCCTTGCACTATGTTGAACAGGTGTTCAGCACCAGGCTTGATCTGCCTCCCCGCCATGAACTGTTTGCAGAATAACTGGGTAAGCTCCTCGAAGCTGTCGATGGAGCGGCCGGGCAGGCTGTGGTACCAGGTCCTCGCCGCTCCCCTGAGAGTAGAATAGAAGCCCCGGCAAAGTAAGTCATCGTCAGCTCCCTGGAAGGATATGTCCCCCTCGTAGTCCATCGCGTGGTGTCCCGGGTCCCCTATCCCGTCGTACTTTCCCAGCACCGGGATCCTGAATCGAGAGGGGACCCGTGCGTCGGTTATTCTCCGTGATAAGGGGCACCGGTCTCCGTGGATGCCCCCGGGGATGCGGCAGTCGCCTGCCTCTGGCTCGATCGGGGGTGGAGGAAGCACAGGCGCCGGCGGGGCTGGCTCCACGGCCCTCGCCACGCTGGGGGTCGGGCTGACCCGACGCTCCCGACTCCTCCTGCGGGAGCTCCTGCTCCGTCGTGATCGGTCTCTCGAGTGGGGTCGTTCGCTTCTCCTGCGGCGGGACGACCGTGACCGACGAGAGGATGCCGTCATCGATTCACCCTCCGTCCCTTCGGTTTCTCTTCGGCTCTTTTCACGATAAGGGGAGGAGGCGCGTGACCTCGCCTGACGAGAGCTGGACAGCGTGAACCGACGCTCCATGTTCGGTTTCTGGGTCCCGTGGTCGTCGACCACGGCGGACCGCAAGTGTGGGGGTCCTCCCGCCCATCGATGGCTATCGTCCAATGTGCCTCCGTTGGACGGCGCATGGCCGACGAGCTGCTGTACCGTCGCGACCAACGTCTGGAGGCTCGCGTTGGTCTCCTGAGCCAGGGCGCGGAGCTGTCCCTGCGTGGCCAGTTCTGAGCCGCCGGTCTCTTCGGTTGAGAGGGCGGGGTGGCCGCCGGCGGGCGTGTCCTCGGGGTTGCCGTTTGATGCGCCATTCCCCTCCTCCAGGATGGGGGGCATGCGCTTCCTTCCGTTGCTGGCTCGTGCCATTGTTGGTGTGGTTTGCTGCTTCGTGGGACGGTTTTCGGTTCCCACAGACGGCGCCAGATGTTTCAGAGTGTTTTCTCACTACAAAGCGTTGACCGTGGACAACCCGGTCAACGTGGTCAAGGGGCCCGCTTGGGTCCCTCGGGGGCTTCGAATCGGTGCAGTTGGGACGAGGGGAAGCCTCGGCCCAGGTTGAGATGCTCGGCCTCGGTCGAACGAGCACGGCCTCGGAGGAAGGAAGACGAGGGGTAGCCTCGGTCGTCCATCTAGAGGCACGGTCGGCGAAGGGCGAGGGGAAGCCTCGGACCCAGTTGAGGCGCTCGGCCTCGGTAGGATGTGCTCGGCCTCGCCTGACGGACGGTGAGGGTAAGCCTCACTCGTCCAGTTGATTGTGAGGTTGGAGAGGGGCGAGGAGGAGCTTCAGCCCGTTGATCGGCTGACCACCTGCGTAGACGAGAACGCTCGTCAGGGGGCCGGACCTAGGTTCCGGCCAAATCCCCTCCGATGCCTAAGTCAGATAGAGATCTGAAAGAGGAGGCCCGGCGGAGACGGTTCGACTCGTGAGGAGATCGGAACGGCGTCTCACGGCGCGAGCGGGGGAGGAAGGAGATAGGATGGGGGAGCTAGGTCGTTGATGGAGTACCTTCGGTTCTAGATACCTGAGATGCGGTCCCTTTCTTCGTCGTCTTCCTAGCCCTTTTGTAGAGCTCCCAGCGTGATTGCCTCTGGCCCACGTCCCACGCCCGCCCTCGATCGTGCCCCATCAATCCGCCCCCTCGCCGCCGCTCTCTTCGCCATGCCAGCACCTCCCCATTACCGCCATTTAGTGGTCGCGCGTCTGGGGGAGCGGTTTTCGCAGGAGTGGGCGAGTGACCGGCGGGTTATCGGGGCCGAGTCGGATCGACATTCGAGAAGATCCCTTATAGGGCCCTTGTTGAATGGGCTTGAGGATGCAGATGGGCTCTCGACCAGTAGTCGGGCTCCTGGGCTCGTGTCTTTTGGGTCTCGGTCAAATAGGCGTAACAACGAGTATGCATTAATGAGGAGTAATGAATGTCGCTTTAATTGTTGTATGAATTAACGGTCGCCATGAATGTCACTATAATTGTTGACTCAATGACCACGAAGGCATGCCATAATTGTTATAACAATGGCCTCCATCTCCCAAGCTAAACCGCTGCAAAGGTTGAGGTCAGGTGAAGTGTTATGCATGATAGAGAAGTAACCACAATCATCTAGTTAGGTTGGCTTGCGAGAGGAGTAGCTCCTCGACCTAAAGCTGAGATAGATGTAGTTCGACAAGCGATGAGAGTGGGCCCTCGACTTATAAACGATACCGAGATACGTTGGCAGGCGATGTGGGTGGCCCCTCGACTGATAGCCGAGATAGGTATAGTCCGACAGGAGAGGGGAGTGTCCCCTCGATATATAGCCGATACAGAGCTACGTCGACAGGCGAGAGGAGTGGCCCATCGACTTGTAGCCGATATATATGTAGTTCGACAGGCGAGGGGAGTGGCCCCTCGACTTATAAGCCAAGATAGATGTAGCGCGGCTCAGGGTCGCCAGGTCGCCAGGTTGCCCGGGTGGCATCCGAGGTATAGTGCTAATGACCCAGATCCTGGAGAAGTGCAGCTCCACCACCGTCCACAATAGGGTGCGCCCTTCCTTCGGCCGTGTCAGGCTCCGGGGAAACCTGGCGCTCTGATGTGGCTGAGTTAAGTGCATAGTCTCTGATGTCGCGGGATTGGCGCCCTAGCATTGGGCCCGTCGGCCTTCGTGACGGAGGAATGACGTAGGTGGGGAGTTTGGTGATCGGGGATAGAAAGTCTGGCTATCACGATCTTTAGGTCGTAACAAGAGAGATTTAACGTACTCAGCTAATAGAGCATGAAGGGGTGCTTCGAAAATCGGAATCCCCGATTAAAAGCTTTGATGTAAACCCCAACCTCACGATCGCCAGGTCGATGAACCCTCTCGTTCCTCTCCGGCAACCGGATTTGATAGTCGCGTCGGACATACTTCTCCTGTAGCTCAGGTATTTGGTCCGCGCCTACTTTTGAGATCTGGTTTTTGATCAGATTGGGTACATCAGCTTCTCCCTTATCATTCTGGGCGACGGAAGCCGAAGCCTTACTCGCGACATGCGCAGATGAAGAAGCCATTACCCAAGCAGAGGATTTGGATCAAGGCTTCCAAAAACAGTGTTTTCAATTTCCCTACGGAACCATATTATTTAGATGAGACGATCTTTTCATAGTGAGATACGTGTTGAGAATACATGCCTCTTAGTATCTCGAGTTTTGAAACGTCGAATCATCTAAGTCAGAAAAATAGGCATTTTGGCGCCTATAACTAGAGTGGCATTTCCTCGGCTGCAGAGCCCCATTAATAAGATGTGACGTCACTCGACCCCAACAGTAAAATTGTCGAGGCTCAAGTGACGGGGGCCATTGTTACACCCTTGGGCCGGCCCCCAAGAGATTCCGCCCGATGGCCAATTGAAGCCCACAAAGCCCATGATCGGAGCCAGAAGCTGACTCAGTCAAGGCCGGCAAGCTGTCTGCCCGTTGCCCTTCCACAAGGCAAATGTGGGAATGAAGGTAGCTCATAAATTGCGCGGACGTAGGCCACGGTTACCCCTATTAAATTGTGAGGATCGTGACGACTTTATTGATGACCGTTGGCCTCCTAACGTCACTAAAGTTTCCTTAGATGTCTATAAATAGATGGGAGACAAAAATGTGTGACGATACCCCCGAGTAGTTCATTCAAACCTGAGTTGAACAGTCGACACAAACATGTATACTCGAGTGGTTATTAGGAAATCTGGTCACCATGGCATAATTAAAAGGAAAGCAACGTACAGAAACACTGCTGCTGCCAACAGCCTGCAAACATGCATACACACGATTATGCTTGCTTATTTAAACCAGATGATACGAAGGAGCTGCGTGCAGAAATCATGCATCCTAATAGTTGACCATCCCCCCGAATTTAGCCTGGAGCTCATCCACCACCTTCTTGTCCAGTTGGAAGGCCTTGGCGAGAACGTAATCAGAGATAGGGGGCTTCGACCCAAACACCGCGTTAGCTACGGTGATCACGCCTGGGTTCTGGCTGCCGAGGCCGGCGATCGCCACGGCGTTAGCATGGCCGGAATTGAACTGGAAGTGGATGAGTCCCTGAGGGAACACAAACACGTCGCCCTTGTAGAGGACCTTGGTGAAGAGTTTGTTGTCGGGGTTGGACGTGACGAACCCGACGTAGAGCGTGCCTTCCAACACGGTCAGGATCTCGGTCGCTCGTGGGTGGATGTGAGGCGGGTTGAGCCCGTAGGGTGCATAGTCGATCCGAGCCAATGAGATCCCAAGGGTGTTGAGGCCCGTAATGTTTGCTGCGGTGAGCAGGGTAACGCTCAATCCCAGTTGGTTGTTTGTGTTGCCTGGCTTGTCGAGGCCAGAGAAGAAGAAATCATCGGCTACAGCCAGCTTCGGGTCCTTGCACACGAACCCATTCACAAATACTGCAATACAGGGTTGGAGCAAATGAGATTTCTGTGAGTTTACGGTGGAATTGTATTCAACAAGCAGCCTAGTTTTAATTGAATACATAGCTAGCTATGGAACTTATAATGAAAAATACCATCGGACATCTTATCGGCGACGCAAAAGTCCTGCAACTGACTGGGATCAGAGGCAATTGCCCCGAGAGTGGAGGCAAGTGCAAGCAGAGCAAGGAAGAGGATGCGACCGGCCATTTGTGATCAGAATAAGAGCTGGAGTTTTAATTGGATGATGTGCAATATTGGGGGCTGTTGTGGGTATTTATAGAGTGAATTGGGGGTGCATATTAATTAATTATCAGAGAGATGCTTTGAAGTGGTCTGGTTCTTATGCTCCACATGCATGAAGAAGAGTCTGCGAGGTTAGGTTCTCTACGTACTCATCATATTGCATTTTATGTTTCATGACGACCATTGGTTGTTGGCTCTCTAGGGCGGATGCAGTCATGTTTGTGTACGTTCTAGCCCTGAATTCTTCGTTCTAAATGGTGGGCGACGTATTTAGTTGGATAAGAAAAGCTTTGAAAATTAGGTTAAACGAGCGAAGCCGACGATATGAACTCTCAATATAAGCAGTAGTAGTTGGAAACGGAAGATATATTTGGAGAGATAGAACACGAAAAATCATCTAGATAAACTTGACTTATGTCTAAAGAATGTGTATTCGGTGGATGATTTCTTCTCTTGACATGCATAATCTGTTATATGATCATTAGGGAGTGTGTTTTAATATTGAAGGAGCTCCATTAGTTTTCTAAGTCAATGTGTGTTTTTCATTATTTGGCTTACCTGCTTCATTTTCCTTTTGTGATTCCATAGGAGTATCGTTCTATTACTAGAATCATAGGCCTGTTATTCATTAAAACATCTGTTTTCATTTTCATTGATGCTGATCTGCTTTTTACTATATATGCAATTTAGAAATAACCCTTTTGATACGACCATTTTGACCGGGCCCGGAGGAGCCAAGTCAACAACGACTAGTCAACCAGCCTACTACGGCCTTGGGCTCCGGCCCAAGGATCTCACGGGCGGGTCGCGCTTCTCCACCTAAGACGAAGGCACAAAAGACTGCTCATTTCCAGAGTAGAGTAAATCGTGGCCCAAATCGAGGAAGCATTCGCCAAATATGGCAACCATCCAGTGCCATCACTCCAGCCATCATGGCTAGCCAAATATGGCAACCGCCCAATGCCATCACTCCCGCCATTATGGCCAACCAATTATGGCGGTCACCTTCATGGCAATAACTCACCAATCATGGCCAGACTTCATGGCCATCACTCACCAATCATGGCCACCTTTATGGCATTCACCACCTCATCAAACGGGTGCAATTAGTGGGGGTCAATACTTCCCGCTTGGCACGCCCCCATGAATGGCGGCAATAATGGCCCATTATCGCGTGGGGCTCATGTATATGAAGAAGAGAATGCGTCATAGGAAAGGGGGCGAATCCCCGAGATCCACAGTGGAGGTATTCCTTACACACTCTTACACCTTCTTCTACCTTTACATTCCTCCACTCCGAGCTAGCTTCGTAGGTCTACAACACAAAAAAATCGGCAGGGGGTCGGATCTGGGTTTCGACCAAAATCCTATGCGATGCTTAAGTCAGTGTATAACTAAAAAGAGGATCCGTTGAACTATGTCTGACATGTTAGGGGTCGTTCGCTAGTTCTCTTGCTGAGCTATAGAGAGAATATAGAGTTTGGTGGATGAGATTTAGAATATCAGATATACCTGAGTGTAGTAGGTTCTTCACCCCCTTGTCCCATTGCCTCAAAGAGTTCTTATACGCAAGGCGTTGCCTCGTAACGTCAGTGCTAATAAAGTTTCTTTATTGTCGACATTGACGAGTGTTTCAGAGTGTTTTCTCACTACAAAGCGTTGACCGTGGACAACCCGGTCAACGTGGTCAAGGGGCCCGCTTGGGTCCCTCGGGGGCTTCGAATCGGTGCAGTTGGGACGTGGGGAAGCCTCGGCCCAGGTTGATCATGCTCGGCCTCGGTCGAACGAGCACGGCCTCGGAGGAAGGAAGACGAGGGGTAGCCTCGGTCGTCCATCTAGAGGCACGGTCGGCGAAGGGCGAGGGGAAGCCTCGGACCCAGTTGAGGCGCTCGGCCTCGGTAGGATGTGCTCGGCCTCGCCTGACGGACGGTGAGGGTAAGCCTCACTCGTCCAGTTGATTGTGAGGTTGGAGAGGGGCGAGGGGGAGCTTCAGCCCGTTGATCGGCTGACCACCTGCGTAGACGAGAACGCTCGTCAGGGGGCCGGACCTAGGTTCCGGCCAAATCCCCTCCGATGCCTAAGTCAGATAGAGATCTGAAAGAGGAGGCCCGGCGGAGACGGTTCGACTCGTGAGGAGATCGGAACGGCGTCTCACGGCGCGAGCGGGGGAGGAAGGAGATAGGATGGGGGAGCTAGGTCGTTGATGGAGTACCTTCGGTTCTAGATACCTGAGATGCGGTCCCTTTCTTCGTCGTCTTCCTAGCCCTTTTGTAGAGCTCCCAGCGTGATTGCCTCTGGCCCACGTCCCACGCCCGCCCTCGATCGTGCCCCATCAATCCGCCCCCTCGCCGCCGCTCTCTTCGCCATGCCAGCACCTCCCCATTACCGCCATTTAGTGGTCGCGCGTCTGGGGGAGCGGTTTTCGCAGGAGTGGGCGAGTGACCGGCGGGTTATCGGGGCCGGGTCGGATCGACATTCGAGAAGATCCCTTATATGGCCCTTGTTGAATGGGCTTGAGGATGCAGATGGGCTCTCGACCAGTAGTCGGGCTCCTGGGCTCGTGTCTTTTGGGTCTCGGTCAAATAGGCGTAACAATTGCCCCCATCGGTCGGGTTGATCGGCCTCGGCCGGTTCGGCTCGGCCGATGTGACTTCTGCCGATTTTGACAAGCTCGCCAGTCGATGCCGACTCATTTATTAGTCGTCATCATGAGTTGGCCCGCTCGATATTTTTAAAGCGCGGGCTCCGAAGCGCCGTCGTTCTTCTGATGCTGCCACGTGTGGCTGCAAGCCTATCCCCACCATTCGTGGGGTTGTCTTCAGTTGAGAAGCTGAGGGGTTCGTGAGCCGCCCTTGGTGGGGTCGATCAGCCTTGGCTTGCTCGGATCGACCGCTGTGCCTCCTGGGATTCCGAGTGGCGCTTCAATCGAGGCGTGGTCATAAATGTAGGTCATGATGAGGCGGATCGATTGGACTTCCCCTGGCGCTGATTTCGAAACGCCGCCGGTTCTTCGAGTCCTGCCACGCGTTATTGTCAGGCGCTTCCAATTCGTCCCTGCGTCCGATATATAAGATCCCCAGCTGCGTTGATCTCCTCTCCTTTCTTGCTCTTCCCATTGCTCTAGGCTTTCTATAACTCGGAGTCTCCCGTCGCCCTCGCTTCTTCGCCTCCTTCAAACTAGTTAGAAGGTAATTTCCTTTCTCGCTCTTGTATTATGGCTGCTCTTAGGATAGGCGGTTCTGGCCGAGGGGCGAGGGATTCTCCAGAGTCCAGGCGGAGTAAGCCCCAGCAAGTGGGATCAGGTTCCTCTCCCGGGAGTCGTCCCCTCCAAGATAAGGGGAAGGGGAAGCTATTCCCAGTCTACGCCTGCGATGACGTGGCGTCGGCTGCCGTGCGTCTTAACGTGCCCCCGGTTATCCTCCGTACGCCGTCGAGGACTGCTCCTTCGGTGGTCTCGGAGATCCGGGAAAGGTATCTCTGCTTTCCGTACGATGTCCGAGTTCCATTCGTCGACGAGCGGATTTGCCTTCCGAGGAGCAATGAAGTCGGCGTCTACGTCGAAATGTTTCACCTGGGTCTTCGCTTCCCGCTCAATCCCTTCCTTATCCAGGTCATGGAGTATCTCATGGTGCCGCTTTGTCAGTTTAACCCTTGCTCGATTGCGGTACTGACGGGTTTCGCCACGCTCTGCTGCACCCGCGGCCTGGATCCGTCCCTCCCCCTTCTCTTCCATTTTTACCAGATCCAGACGGTCGGGCCGGGGTCATGGCTGCACCTCCGAGCCCGTTCGAGGAGGGAATGTCTGATCGGGCTACCCCGCTGGTCGGGGGATTGGAGCTCGGATTATGTCTTTGTGGTCTTCTTGGGTGATGCCCAGATTCTAACAAGCTGGGGCGGTTTTGTCCATCCTCGCCCGTCGTTAGCTCTCCCAGACGTCGACCGGGCAGCCGCTGCGCTGCTGTTGGCTCTTCCTTTGGAATCGAAGTCCATCTGGTCTTTGTTGGACGACCTACTCCTGAAGGCCGTCTTGTGGTCTCCGGGTAGGTCGTTTTTTCATCCTCGGATCACCCTATGACTCATCCTGATTTCGGTCTCCTTTGCAGGGATGGCAGGCCGCGAGTTCGTCCGTGATGTTGATGAGCTGATCCGTCGTGGAGCCGCTCGGAGCCGAGGCAGTACCTCCGGAAAGGCGCCTCGACGGACTGTTGAGGAGGAGGTGCATCGAGCCGAGCCCTCCGTGGGCCAGGTAGTGGCCGCGCCTCCCGCCTCTTCTTCTGGCGATCTCCTCCCCGGGGGCATCGTAAGAGCCGGACCCGCCCCCTCAGCCCGAGAGGAGGGGGGTAATGACAGGTCCGGTGCAGTCCCTCCTGCCCCTGGGGCGTCCCCTTCTGTCCTCGAGAGTGGAGACGGGGCAAGGCGGAAGCGCTCCTCTTCGTCGCCCGTGGAGCCTCATGGAGGGAAGAAGAGGAAGGAGGACGTGGAGCCTTCCAGCCCGGCCTATTCCGTGCCCCCTGCAGCCACCACCGGGGACCTTCAGGTAGCCCTGACAACCACCCCCGTCGCCGCATCCCCGCTTCCGTCTCCAGGAATCGGAGCTCTTTTGGCGGGCCATATGGCTTCCCTCGATGTCGCTCCCGGGAGTTCGGTGTTCGTCGACCGGGCCCTGTCCCAGCAGGTGGCCGAGAGCTCCGTCTTTCCCCGGGACCGCAACACCCTCGAAAAGATTCCCGCCGACAAGGTGTCGGATTCTTTGGTTTGGGCCCTTCAACAGGTTCGGCTATCTTGCAGTCCCTTCTTTTCCTTCACTCTCCTCTTAGCTCATGTCCCGTCTTCCAGGGTTCCACGCTCGCCGTGGAGTTGCAGCGGCGAGTCGTCGACTTGAGGAAGCTGGAGGAGTCCTCCATGAGGGCCCAAGAGCGAGCCGGGGCGGCGGAGGTAGCGATGGTGAAGGCCCAGATGGAGTCCCGGCATCTCCAAATTCGCGTGACCGAGCTGGAGGGACGAGTGGGTGATCTCCGGGGAAAGTTGGAGGACGCCCTGCAGTCGGCTGAGGAAGCGGCGGAGTCGTTCCGCCTAGAGAGGGAGGAGCTTCAGAGGGAACTGTCGGATCGGCGCCAGGTGATGCGGCTTGCCGAGGAGGTGGAGAAGGGCGTCGTCGAGACCCTGGGGAAGAGGATCTTCGAGGTTCTCAGGGAGGCCTTCGGTAAGTATGAAGACCTCATCGCCCCTCGGATCGTCGAAGTCGTCCAGTCTTCCTTCCGGGAGTGTGCGGAGCGTGTTCGACAAGCCCCTCCGCCGATCGATCCCCCTCGCTCCGAGCAGGGCGAAGTGCCCGAGGATGTGTCCTCCCGAGCTCGGGCTCCCTAAGCCGTCCCTCCCGGCCTTATCCTCAAATTTTTAAGCATCCGCTTCGCTTTGGGCCAGTCTACTTGAAATGGATCCCTGGCCCCCGCTATCTCCTTCGGCATCGTTATCAGCTCCGTGGCCAATAATTGTTGGTTGCATGGCCGCTAGCTTGGGCTAACTACTTTGGGTCTTTTGTTAACCAATTTTGCTCTGTCGGTATCGATCTAGCTTCTGTAGGTGAAGAACTCTGTCATTCGTCGTGAGTGGATTACTTGTAGAGTGTTTCCTTCGCCTTGATTCCCAGTAAATAAGACACGTTTTTGTGCCCTGGTTAACTATTATAAATGGAATTGACTTACTCGGACTTCTCGTGTATTTGGCGTTGCCGCCTCGTTCTTGGTCTAGGATTGGATGACGTTCGTGTTGGCTGGGGGAATTGCCCCCAAACTTATGGGCACTGGAGTCGGTCGGCGAGGGCAAAGCTCCTCGGCTTAGGACCGGTCGGGGTTCGCGCTGTCTAGGGGGATTGCCCCAGACTTATGAGCGCAGAAGTCGGTCAGCGAGGGCAAAGCTCCTCGGCTTAGGACCGGTCGGCGTCCGTGCCTGCTGGGGGAACTGCCCCAGACTTATGAGCGCGGGAGTCGGTCGGCGAGGGAAAAGTCCATCGACTTAGAACCGGTCAGCGCTCGCGCTGGCTGGGGGGATTGCCCCCAGGCTTATGAGCGCAGGAGTCGGTCGGCGAGGGCGTGGCTCCTCGGCTTAGGACCGGTCGGCGTGCCTGCCGGGGGAACTGCCCCCGGGCTTATGAGCGCAGGAGTCGGTCGGCGAGGGCAAAGCTCCTCGGCTTAGGACCGGTCGGCGTCCGTGCCTGCTGGGGGAACTGCCCCAGACTTATGAGCGCAGGAGTCGGTCGGCGAGGGCAAAGCTCTTCTTCCTCCTCCAGCGAGGCGGCGGTCTCCATCCTTTTGCGCTATTGATGGCATGTCAACTTCGTCGGGGATTTAAGAAAAGACAAAAAGGGAATGCATTTGTACTCTCAAGAGTCTTGTCGGACCGGTACATTTGGAGGAAAAGGAAAAAAGGAAATGAAGCTAGACAGAGGGATGTAAGCCTAGATAACTCCCTCTTACTAGGCTGCAACCGGGGGGAGAGACATCGCCCGCTCACTCTATGATGCGGAGGGGACCTTGGACGGTGTTGATCTTTTTCCCCTTGTCTGGCTACGTGGAGGTCCCTTCTCCGTGGGCCGGCTCGTCGGCCTGGTTCCTGGCGTGCCCCCGGCTCATCAGCTTCTCAATGTCCTTCTTCAAATGCCAGCAGTCTTCAGTGTCATGGCCATCATCCTTATGGTACTTGCAGTACTTCTCCCTGTTCTTCCCACCTCTTTTAGCCTTCGGTGGGGGGCGATCAGCTCGCTCTTCCTTCTGTACTTGGGCGAGGACGGCGTCTGGGGTGGTGTCCCTCGCGCTTTCTCCCCGCTGTCGGTTCCTCGGCCTCTTCTCGGTCCGGTACCCTTCGGGGCTGCCTCGTCCGCCGTCGCCGCGCTTGGTCCCTCGAGTGGCTTTTCCTGCATCCTCAGCCAAGGCCTCCTCGGTCAGCATGAAGCGTTCGGCCTCGCCATGATCCCGGGGAGGTCCTTCGGGGGATCGTTGTGCAGGGACTTCTTGAGGCCTCTGTGGCGAAGCCCTTTCTTAAGGGCCGTCTGGACCACCAGGTCAGGAGGGCTGTTCACGTTCAACCTTTCCGCATTGAAGCGGCGCATGAACTGTCGGAGCGGCTCGGCCGGGCCTTGCACTATGTTGAACAGGTGTTCAGCACCAGGCTTGATCTGCCTCCCTGCCATGAACTGTTTGCAGAATAACTGGGTAAGCTCCTCGAAGCTGTCGATGGAGCGGCTGGGCAGGCTGTGGTACCAGGTCCTCGCCGCTCCCCTGAGAGTAGAATAGAAGCCCCGGCAAAGTAAGTCATCGTCAGCTCCCTGGAAGGATATGTCCCCCTCGTAGTCCATCGCGTGGTGTCCCGGGTCCCCTATCCCGTCGTACTTTCCCAGCACCGGGATCCTGAATCGAGAGGGGACCCGTGCGTCGGTTATTCTACGTGATAAGGGGCACCGGTCTCCGTGGATGCCCCCGGGGATGCGGCAGTCGCCTGCCTCTGGCTCGATCGGGGGTGGAGGAAGCACAGGCGCCGGCGGGGCTGGCTCCACGGCCCTCGCCACGCTGGGGGTCGGGCTGACCCGACGCTCCCGACTCCTCCTGCGGGAGCTCCTGCTCCGTCGTGATCGGTCTCTCGAGTGGGGTTGTTCGCTTCTCCTGCGGTGGGACGACCGCGACCGACGAGAGGATGCCGTCATCGATTCACCCTCCGTCCCTTCGGTTTCTCTTCGGCTCTTTTCACAATAAGGGGAGGAGGCGCGTGACCTCGCCTGACGAGAGCTGGACAGCGTGAACCGACGCTCCATGTTCAGTTTCTGGGTCCCGTGGTCGTCGACCACGGCGGACCGCAAGTGTGGGGGTCCTCCCGCCCATCGATGGCTATCGTCCAATGTGCCTCCGTTGGACGGCGCATGGCCGACGAGCTGCTGTACCGTCGCGACCAACGTCTGGAGGCTCGCGTTGGTCTCCTGAGCCAGGGCGCGGAGCTGTCCCTGCGTGGCCAGTTCTGAGCCGCCGGTCTCTTCGGTTGAGAGGGCGGGGTGGCCGCCGGCGGGCGTGTCCTCGGGGTTGCCGTTTGATGCGCCATTCCCCTCCTCCAGGATGGGGGGCATGCGCTTCCTTCCGTTGCTGGCTCGTGCCATTGTTGGTGTGGTTTGCTGCTTCGTGGGACGGTTTTCGGTTCCCACAGACGGCGCCAGATGTTTCAGAGTGTTTTCTCACTACAAAGCGTTGACCGTGGACAACCCGGTCAACGTGGTCAAGGGGCCCGCTTGGGTCCCTCGGGGGCTTCGAATCGGTGCAGTTGGGACGAGGGGAAGCCTCGGCCCAGGTTGAGATGCTCGGCCTCGGTCGAACGAGCACGGCCTCGGAGGAAGGAAGACGAGGGGTAGCCTCGGTCGTCCATCTAGAGGCACGGTCGGCGAAGGGCGAGGGGAAGCCTCGGACCCAGTTGAGGCGCTCGGCCTCGGTAGGATGTGCTCGGCCTCGCCTGACGGACGGTGAGGGTAAGCCTCACTCGTCCAGTTGATTGTGAGGTTGGAGAGGGGCGAGGAGGAGCTTCAGCCCGTTGATCGGCTGACCACCTGCGTAGACGAGAACGCTCGTCAGAGGGCCGGACCTAGGTTCCGGCCAAATCCCCTCCGATGCCTAAGTCAGATAGAGATCTGAAAGAGGAGGCCCGGCGGAGACGGTTCGACTCGTGAGGAGATCGGAACGGCGTCTCACGGCGCGAGCGGGGGAGGAAGGAGATAGGATGGGGGAGCTAGGTCGTTGATGGAGTACCTTCGGTTCTAGATACCTGAGATGCGGTCCCTTTCTTCGTCGTCTTCCTAGCCCTTTTGTAGAGCTCCCAGCGTGATTGCCTCTGGCCCACGTCCCACGCCCGCCCTCGATCGTGCCCCATCAATCCGCCCCCTCGCCGCCGCTCTCTTCGCCATGCCAGCACCTCCCCATTACCGCCATTTAGTGGTCGCGCGTCTGGGGGAGCGGTTTTCGCAGGAGTGGGCGAGTGACCGGCGGGTTATCGGGGCCGAGTCGGATCGACATTCGAGAAGATCCCTTATAGGGCCCTTGTTGAATGGGCTTGAGGATGCAGATGGGCTCTCGACCAGTAGTCGGGCTCCTGGGCTCGTGTCTTTTGGGTCTCGGTCAAATAGGCGTAACAACGAGTATGCATTAATGAGGAGTAATGAATGTCGCTTTAATTGTTGTATGAATTAACGGTCGCCATGAATGTCACTATAATTGTTGACTCAATGACCACGAAGGCATGCCATAATTGTTATAACAATGGCCTCCATCTCCCAAGCTAAACCGCTGCAAAGGTTGAGGTCAGGTGAAGTGTTATGCATGATAGAGAAGTAACCACAATCATCTAGTTAGGTTGGCTTGCGAGAGGAGTAGCTCCTCGACCTAAAGCTGAGATAGATGTAGTTCGACAAGCGATGAGAGTGGGCCCTCGACTTATAAACGATACCGAGATACGTTGGCAGGCGATGTGGGTGGCCCCTCGACTGATAGCCGAGATAGGTATAGTCCGACAGGAGAGGGGAGTGTCCCCTCGATATATAGCCGATACAGAGCTACGTCGACAGGCGAGAGGAGTGGCCCATCGACTTGTAGCCGATATATATGTAGTTCGACAGGCGAGGGGAGTGGCCCCTCGACTTATAAGCCAAGATAGATGTAGCGCGGCTCAGGGTCGCCAGGTCGCCAGGTTGCCCGGGTGGCATCCGAGGTATAGTGCTAATGACCCGGATCCTGGAGAAGTGCAGCTCCACCACCGTCCACAATAGGGTGTGCCCTTCCTTCGGCCGTGTCAGGCTCCGGGGAAACCTGGCGCTCTGATGTGGCTGAGTTAAGTGCATAGTCTCTGATGTCGCGGGATTGGCACCCTAGCATTGGGCCCGTCGGCCTTCGTGACGGAGGAATGACGTAGGTGGGGAGTTTGGTGATCGGGGATAGAAAGTCTGGCTATCACGATCTTTAGGTCGTAACAAGAGAGATTTAACGTACTCAGCTAATAGAGCATGAAGGGGTGCTTCGAAAATCGGAATCCCCGATTAAAAGCTTTGATGTAAACCCCAACCTCACGATCGCCAGGTCGATGAACCCTCTCGTTCCTCTCCGGCAACCGGATTTGATAGTCGCGTCGGACATACTTCTCCTGTAGCTCAGGTATTTGGTCCGCGCCTACTTTTGAGATCTGGTTTTTGATCAGATTGGGTACATCAGCTTCTCCCTTATCATTCTGGGCGACGGAAGCCGAAGCCTTACTCGCGACATGCGCAGATGAAGAAGCCATTACCCAAGCAGAGGATTTGGATCAAGGCTTCCAAAAACAGTGTTTTCAATTTCCCTACGGAACCATATTATTTAGATGAGACGATCTTTTCATAGTGAGATACGTGTTGAGAATACATGCCTCTTAGTATCTCGAGTTTTGAAACGTCGAATCATCTAAGTCAGAAAAATAGGCATTTTGGCGCCTATAACTAGAGTGGCATTTCCTCGGCTGCAGAGCCCCATTAATAAGATGTGACGTCACTCGACCCCAACAGTAAAATTGTCGAGGCTCAAGTGACGGGGGCCATTGTTACACCCTTGGGCCGGCCCCCAAGAGATTCCGCCCGATGGCCAATTGAAGCCCACAAAGCCCATGATCGGAGCCAGAAGCTGACTCAGTCAAGGCCGGCAAGCTGTCTGCCCGTTGCCCTTCCACAAGGCAAATGTGGGAATGAAGGTAGCTCATAAATTGCGCGGACGTAGGCCACGGTTACCCCTATTAAATTGTGAGGATCGTGACGACTTTATTGATGACCGTTGGCCTCCTAACGTCACTAAAGTTTCCTTAGATGTCTATAAATAGATGGGAGACAAAAATGTGTGACGATACCCCCGAGTAGTTCATTCAAACCTGAGTTGAACAGTCGACACAAACATGTATACTCGAGTGGTTATTAGGAAATCTGGTCACCATGGCATAATTAAAAGGAAAGCAACGTACAGAAACACTGCTGCTGCCAACAGCCTGCAAACATGCATACACACGATTATGCTTGCTTATTTAAACCAGATGATACGAAGGAGCTGCGTGCAGAAATCATGCATCCTAATAGTTGACCATCCCCCCGAATTTAGCCTGGAGCTCATCCACCACCTTCTTGTCCAGTTGGAAGGCCTTGGCGAGAACGTAATCAGAGATAGGGGGCTTCGACCCAAACACCGCGTTAGCTACGGTGATCACGCCTGGGTTCTGGCTGCCGAGGCCGGCGATCGCCACGGCGTTAGCATGGCCGGAATTGAACTGGAAGTGGATGAGTCCCTGAGGGAACACAAACACGTCGCCCTTGTAGAGGACCTTGGTGAAGAGTTTGTTGTCGGGGTTGGACGTGACGAACCCGACGTAGAGCGTGCCTTCCAACACGGTCAGGATCTCGGTCGCTCGTGGGTGGATGTGAGGCGGGTTGAGCCCGTAGGGTGCATAGTCGATCCGAGCCAATGAGATCCCAAGGGTGTTGAGGCCCGTAATGTTTGCTGCGGTGAGCAGGGTAACGCTCAATCCCAGTTGGTTGTTTGTGTTGCCTGGCTTGTCGAGGCCAGAGAAGAAGAAATCATCGGCTACAGCCAGCTTCGGGTCCTTGCACACGAACCCATTCACAAATACTGCAATACAGGGTTGGAGCAAATGAGATTTCTGTGAGTTTACGGTGGAATTGTATTCAACAAGCAGCCTAGTTTTAATTGAATACATAGCTAGCTATGGAACTTATAATGAAAAATACCATCGGACATCTTATCGGCGACGCAAAAGTCCTGCAACTGACTGGGATCAGAGGCAATTGCCCCGAGAGTGGAGGCAAGTGCAAGCAGAGCAAGGAAGAGGATGCGACCGGCCATTTGTGATCAGAATAAGAGCTGGAGTTTTAATTGGATGATGTGCAATATTGGGGGCTGTTGTGGGTATTTATAGAGTGAATTGGGGGTGCATATTAATTAATTATCAGAGAGATGCTTTGAAGTGGTCTGGTTCTTATGCTCCACATGCATGAAGAAGAGTCTGCGAGGTTAGGTTCTCTACGTACTCATCATATTGCATTTTATGTTTCATGACGACCATTGGTTGTTGGCTCTCTAGGGCGGATGCAGTCATGTTTGTGTACGTTCTAGCCCTGAATTCTTCGTTCTAAATGGTGGGCGACGTATTTAGTTGGATAAGAAAAGCTTTGAAAATTAGGTTAAACGAGCGAAGCCGACGATATGAACTCTCAATATAAGCAGTAGTAGTTGGAAACGGAAGATATATTTGGAGAGATAGAACACGAAAAATCATCTAGATAAACTTGACTTATGTCTAAAGAATGTGTATTCGGTGGATGATTTCTTTTCTTAACATTCATAATATATATGTTATTGTTGGAAAGTGATAGGACTCAAGAGAGAGAGAGGCAAACTTTCTCAGTAAAAGAATGAGTAACTATGGTACTAGGCCATGGTTCTCTATATATTCATGTAGAGAGGGGAGATGGAGGGCCTCAAGGAGACCAAGGGTCCCCATTACTCATAGTAATGGGGACCAATGAAGTGGGTAATGAAGGAGTGGAGGCCAAAGGCCTCCCTCATTCATAACACTCCCCCTTACCCATTCATCACTTTGGTCTCAGCATCTGAGGCAAAGAGGGGTGGATACTTCTGGATCCAGAGTAAATGTGTTTGCATCGTTAAAACCTTAGCTGTGGAAAACCCAGTGGGAAACCCCAACAGCTTAAGGAAAAAGAGTGCAACCCACAGGTTACTCCCCCTGATCCGTACAAGCTTCAGGCTTGCAGGTCTTTCAATTGTCGCATACCAATGTTCTTTACAAGCTTTATAAAAATACATTTGGGCAAAAACTTAGTAAAAAGATCAGCTAAGTTGTTGCAGGACTGGATCTGTCGAACTTCAATCTGCTTGTCGTTATTTTGCTCGTGCGTCCAGAAGAATTTGGGAGAAATGTGCTTTGTCCTGTCGCCTTTGATGTAGCCCTTCTGAAGCTGAGCAATGCATGCGGCGTTGTCCTCAAATAGGGCAGTAGGCTCCAAATCACCGGTCTTCAGGCCAGTGGATTGGAGAATGTGTTTGACGACGAAGCGTAACCAAAAACATTCTCTGCTTGCTTCATGGATCGCGATGAGCTCTGCATGGTTGGAAGATGTAGCTGTTGTGGTTTCCTTTACCGATCTCCAAGAGATAGCAGTACCTCCGTAGGTAAAAACAAAACATGTCTGGGATTTTGCCGTATGCGGATTTGATCATAACCTGCATCAGCATAACCAAATAACTTGGGGGAGGCACCTCTCTGGCAGTAAAGTCCCAGATCAATTGAACCCTGGAGGTATCGCAGAAGATGCTTTACTCCGTTCCAGTGGCGCTTTGTGGGCGCTGCACTGTGTCTGGCTAGGAGATTAACTGTAAACGCTATATCGGGACGCGTACAATTAACCAGATATAGAAGTGCTCCAATGGCACTGAGGTAGGGACTTCAGGACCCAGTATATCCTCCCCATCTTCCAGTGGCCGGAAGGGGTCCTTATGTACATCTAGTGATCTTACGACCATAGGAGTACCTAAAGGATGACATTTATCCATATGAAACTTGCGTAAAAGTTTCTTTGTATAATTAGATTGGTGTAATCGGATTAATCCTCTTAGGTGTTCTATCTGTAAGCCAAGACAATACTTTGTTTTGCCTAGGTCTTTCATTTCAAAAGTATGTTTTAGGCTTTTAGATATCTCATTGATCTCTGCAGGAGATCCTATGAGATTTAAGTCATCTACATATATTGCTATGATGACGAATCATGTTCCCGTTCTTTTGATAAAGATACACGGGCAGACTTCATTATTCGTGAATCCTTGCTGTGCAAGGAAATCACTAAGTCTGTTATACCACATCTTGCCTGATAGTTTTAGACCATATAATGATCAATGTAGCCTTACAGAGAATACGTCCCGAGGCATCTCTGTCATCTCTGGGGGTAGATTAAACCCATCAGGAAGTCTCATATAGATATTTTTATCTATATCGCCATATAGATATGCAGTCACAACGTCCATGAGCTGTATTTTTAGGCTTTCCAGAGAAGTTAGGCTTATTATAAATCGGAATGTGATCAAATCCATGACAGGGGAATACGTATCTTCGTAATCAATCCCCGGTCTTTGGGAAAAACACTGGGCTACAAGGCGTGCCTTGTAGCGAACGATCACATTATTTTCATCGCTTTTTCTTATGAAAACCCACTTATATCCCACAGGCTTTACACCTACTGGTGTTTGGACTACTGGTCCAAAGACTTTACGTTTCAAGAGTGAGTCCAGCTCTACTCTTATTGCCTCGTCCCACTTTGGCCAATCATCTCTGCGTTTACATTCCGCTAGAGATCGTGGTTCGACGTCATCGTCATATTCAGTGACGTGAACGGCAATATCGAACGTAAAATCGTCGACGACGACTATGCTATTTCTGTCCAGTACTTCTCCAGTACGTACAAAATTTAATGATGTTTCTCCTATTGTTTCCTCTGCCGGGGAAATCAGGAGGGGAGAAGTAGCTGGTCTGAGCTCAGCATCCTGTGGAGGGATAATCTTAGTATCTCCATGAGTCTTCCTCTTTCGAGGAACTTTATCTTTTGAACCTGGTGGACGTCCTCTTTTCATTTGAGGTACAGCCAATTCTGCTGCCGGTGGATTGCATCCATCTATGGGGATGTCAATCCTAGCTGGCGTATTGGCAGCAGGGACGTGTGAACGGACAATCTTTTGTTTGTCCGTGAACTTATCCGGCAAAAGATGTACTGTATTCTGGATGTGAAGGATCTTCAGGATCTCATCTTCACACAGATTAGTATGCGGATCATATAGGGACAAAGACTTCTGGTCCCAACTAATGGTCTCAGTAGCTTCTGGCTTCTTAGACTGTATGCCCAGTTTAGGAAAAATTTTCTCATCAAATTCACAGTCAGCCAAACGTGCCTTGAATGCGTCATCCGTCAGGGGTTCAAGTTATCTGATAATAGAGGGCGAATCAAACCCAATATATATACCTAGACGACGCTGAGGACCCATTTTGGTCCTCTGAGGTGGTGCTATTGAGACATATACCGCACAACCAAACACTCTCAAATGAGAGATATCCGGAGGTGCTTCATATGCTAGTTGCATCGGGGATAAAGTATGACCTCCAGAGGGTCTTATCCTAATAAGTGATGCGTCATGTAAAATAGCATGCCCCCAAGCATCCTCCGGCAACTGGGATTGCATAAGCAATGGACGTGCAATCCATTGGAGTCTCTTTATAAGGGACTCAGCTAATCCGTTCTAGGTGTGAACATGTGCTACAGGATGTTCAACTTCGATACCCGTTTCCCGGCAATAGTCTTCGAAGACTTGTGAAGTAAATTCTCCCGCATTATCAAGACGTAGTTTCTTGATATGGTTATCGAGAAAATGAGCACGCAACCTTATTATTTGTGCCAATAGCTTTGGAAAAGCTAGGTTGCGGGTGGACAAGAGGCACATATAAGACCATTTGGTTGATGCATCGATCAGTACCGAAATGGGCCACTTGCGGGGTGAATAGGCCCGTAAATGTCACCATGAATTCTCTCAAGGAAGCCAGGAGACTCTAATCCCACTTTCAGGAGGGATGGTCTCGTTATAAGTTTTCCCTTGAAACAAGGGAGACAAGGAAATTCACCCTTTTGAAGAATCTTCATGTTCTTCAATTTGTGTCCACGAGATTCAGTGATGATGAGTCGCATCATTGCTGTTCCAGGGTGACCAAGTCTATTGTGCCAGAGTTGGAACTCTGGCATTGATTGGCACGTCTGGTGCTCAGTCATATTGGCTTCTATTGGTTGAATGTATGTTTGGTATAGACCCGACGGGAGTCCCTTGAATCGCTCGCAGATGATCTTCTGGTCATCTTTATGACGAGTGACAATCAGATATTCAACCTTATTTTCATCTCTGGTCAGTGATATCCGTTTAAACGGAAATCCTTGAAACTTACGAGATTCCTATTTGATTTAGGAGAGAATAATGCATTATTTATTTGAAGTCTTGTGTTATTTGGGAGCAATATAATTGCTTCACCAGATCCTTCGATTATTTGGGACAGTCTTGAAATTGTGATAACAGGACAGTCATATTTATTTACGATATTAAAATAGCAATGATCGCGAAGGATTGTGTGCGTCGAGGCACTGTCCACTAGGCACTCATACTTCATCTATATAAGCAAAAACGAAATTTTATTTGAGCGTAATGTAGACAACATTCACAAATAAAAGTTCGTACTAAAGCAAATAAAAGATGAAGATACATTGAATTCTAAATGCATAGATAACAGATGATGCTCAATCGAGAAGGTCGTCGTTCTCGAAGTCTTTTGCAGTAAACATTGTTGGCGGCTGAACATCCGCCAAGTTTGTTTCAGGTAGATACTTCTGGCTCGCCTGGTATAGATCCTGGAGGTGGTGAGGAGTGCGGCAGTTTCTGGACCAATGGCCAGTCATGCCACATCTATGGCATGTATCCTCCCAGTTCTTCTTAGGAAGTGACACTTGCTCGGTGTTCTTTCGCTTCCAAGTGAAGTTTCGCTTTCCCTTATTGTTTTTGTTTGTCTGGGGAGCTGCACCTCTTGGTTGCTTCATTACAGCTTTCCCTTTGGTGTTTTTAGCCTTCCTCTTGTTTTTCCACTTCTGGGAAGAAACGTGGTGGGCTCCAGGGATAGGGGCATTGCCAGCTGGACGTAAGTTATGAGTTGCAAGCAGTAAGTCTCGATTCTGCTCTGCCCTAAGTAGGCATGAGATCAGATCGGAGAATTTCGTGAAATTGCGTTCACGATACTGCTGCATGAGGATTGCATCTTTCTCGTGAAACGAGGTAAATGCCTTTTCCAACATGCGCTGTTTTGTCACTTCTTCACCGCACAACTTCAGGCGTGAGGTGATGTTATGAAGTACAGAATTATACTCAGCGACGGACTTATAGTCCAGAAGTCTGAGGTTTTCACACTCATAACTGGCACGCGGTAATATAACATCAATTTGATGTTTATACCGTGCTTCCAGCGCTGTCCACAGGTCCTTTGGGTCCTCAACCGTTAAGTATTCGGCCTTTAAGGTCCGATCTATATGTTTCCTAATGTAGATTATGACTTTCGTCTTATCTGCATTGGATACAGTGGTTGGAGAGCTGCTGCTAGATGTAGCAGAAGCTTCGGCCGCTGCTGTGGCCAAAGAAGGAGCCAAAATGAACCCAAGGAGGGCCATCGAACGCAAGTGGAACTTCAGGTCTGTTGGATATGGACGACATGAATACACCCATGAGGGGATGTATGAGGGTATACGGACCTCAGATGTCGCGTGCACGAAAGCGTGCGCGGAGGGAACCTTTTCTCGTGTGAAAAGGACCACTCGGTAAGTGGAAAAAGCCACTTGATAAGTGGAAAAAGTCACTTTATAAGTTCATAAAGGCACTTGATAAGTGAATGAAGAAGAGGATAATGAATGTGCTAATATAGGCTAATAAGCTTATATTTAGTTATTTCCTACAATAACTACCCCTAAAGCCTATAAATAGGACCCAAGGGTAAGGCATTCATACTACACTTTCCATGCCATAAGTTTGCAAAAGGCAACTTATGTTCTTCTTCTCCCTTCCATTAAAATCCTCTTTTAAATAGAGATTTAGGCGGTGAAACTCTGCTTCGATCCTCCGTGACGAAGTATCGACCGTTGTGGCGAATCCGAGGGCGAAGTTCCGAGATTACGGTGCCGCGTACGCAAGCGTAAGTCTCTACTTCATTATTCGATCCTAACGTCCTTGTTTTGACAGGATCCGACATTGGTATCAGAGCCATACGGGTTCGCCCCGGTCAAACCGTCGCCCCGTCGAACCGATGAACGAGGCGTTGTCTTTTTCACGAATGGGTATCTTACCATTATGGATATGGTAGGAACGCTTCGTGACGGAGAGAACGCAGCGGTTGTTCTTTTCACGTTAGGGTCTTCTGTCATTACGGATATGGCAGGAACTCTCCGTGACGGGAAGAACCGACCGTTCATATCGCCAAGCTCGCACTCTTCATGGATGCTAAGTCCCCATTCAATTGAGAATGTGTGCTCTCTTCATGTGGAGCATGTAGTTTGCGAACTTTGGAGTATGTTATTTTTCATTTTTTGGCACACGGCCATTAGAGAATAACTACTTTCTCGACGAACGGGTGTCTCATCGGAGAAGAAGATGGTGGTTATTCCCATCGGAGAAGATGACCTTTGGTGCATGATCACCATGGCTAAATGGGCTATGGAGGCAATGCATCACCCCTCCCCTTGCGGAGGGGGTTGACTACGGCCAAATGACAACGAAAACCACCCTGTCAGAGGGGGGAGTATGTGCGGCAACCCCATACAAGGGGGTGGCCGGCCATGGCCATATGGGCCCTGGCCGGCCCTGGCCGGCCCCGGGCCAGGCCGGCCAGGGCCAGGGGGCCCTGGCCAGGCCGGCCTCAGCCAGGGCTAGAGGGCCCTGGCCGCGGCCAGGCCAGGGCCAGAGGGCCCTGGCCAGGCTAGGGCCGGCCCTGGCCGGAAGCCAGGGCCCGGCCAGGGCTATGGCCGGCCCTGGCAGAGGCCAGGGCCAGGCATTGGTCGGCCCTGGCTGGCCTCGGCCAGGGCAGAGGCCCTGGCCGGGGGGGGGGGGGCCAGGGCCCCTGGCCGGCAAGGGCAGAGGCCCTGGCTGACCAGTGAGCAACTTTTGGCCGGCATTGTCCAGCCTCGGCCAGTGCCGAGCCCTGGTCGAGCCCCGGTTGACCCTGTTTTTTGGGGGGCTTGCATGAATGTGACATGCATGACTAGCCCATACGGGGCCGACGACAGTCGTCTACGGTAAAATTATCCTATACGGGGGGAACCGCCTGGATCCATACGGGAGCCGGTGACAATGGCTTGCAGAAAAATCCCCTCAGGGGGAATCCCGCCTTGGCACGGCTGCGGCTCATCCCCGGCAATGGCAAGGGATTGCCGAATATTTCGTTAGTATCATAAGGGTACTAGATTAAAATACACGTTTTGAAAGATACGTTTTCAAAAACGCTTTTCCGCTGCGAAGTACTATAAGAGTACTATCGTTTGATAAGTGAGTGGGAAATATTGAAGGATTGTTCTAGATGGTGATTGGAATCGTAGAAACCTTTCCGATTCTATAACAACATATTCAATATTTTTCGAAAGTAACTTATCAAATTATAAATATCATTCCAAGTGGGAGTTGGAATTAGAACTATCCAAATGGGATATTCTATTATCATTTCAAGTGGGAATTATATTTTAAGAATTTTTAATGCAATGTTTTTGATCGGTTTTGTGTCTTTTGCAGCATTTTAAAAGTAAAATGTCTTCCGCTTCAAAGAATATCGTCGCTGAGTTAAACAGAGGTGAAAAACTCAACGACGATAATTACAAACTTTGGTCCATCAAGATACAATACGTTCTAGAGGAGCAAGAAGTGCTCGAAACTCTAAAGAACGTAATGATTGAACCTGAGTTGGGCACTACGGCCCAACACAGACGAGACAAGGAAGCTTTTGACGCTTGGTCTCGGAAGAATAAGATAGCTTGCATTACGTTATTGAGCAGTATGGCCGATGACATAATGCGCATCTTCCGAGAGCTTGACTTAGCCATGGACATATGGTCCAAGCTTGAAGAGAAGTTTGGTGGTACATCAGTGTCCAAACTTCGTTCTTTAACAATAAGATTTGATTCATACAAGAAACGTCCAGATCATTCCATGGGAAAACATCTGCGACATATGGCGAATCTAATCTCGGAGTTAAAGGATGCAGGTCATGTGCTCACAGATGAGCAACAAATCCAAGCAGTCATACGTTCCCTACCAAATGGGTGGTACCAAATGAAGATGCATCTCACTCACAATGAGAGCATCAAGAACTTCAGCGACGTTTCTAAGCACCTCGAGTTAGAGGAAGAGCGGCTTGCGGCCGCCAAGCCAAGTGCAGAAGTGCACATGGTTGCTAGTTCCTCACACGGGGGAAAGAAACGGAAAGATCGTTCGAAGTTTACTAATGAACGTAATAAGCAACCTGAGTCTACCAAGAAACCCAAACATAAGGGTGGGCACAAGAAATGGCACAAGAAGAAAGACTTGAAGAAGATCAAGTGCTTCAAGTCCAACAAACTCGGTCACTATGCTCGTTCGTGTACGAGTGGAAGCGACGAGGTAACTTGTAATTATGCTAGTTACATATGTGTTTCTAGTTCAATATTTCTTGTGAAATCTAATCCATATTGGATAATTGATTCAGGTGCCACCGATCAAATAGCAAGGGACAGACGGTCCTTCGTGGAGTATCACCGGATACCCCAAGGAACGAAGTGGATCTATGTAGGAAACAACACACGTGTTGAAGTGAAAGGCGTTGGGACTTGCAAGCTAGTCTTGGACAACGGCCGCACTCTCCTACTTCATGATGTCCTCTTCGCTCCAGATATTCGAAGGAATATTATATCTGTGGTCGTGTTAATGGGTCTTGGTTATAGCTGGTTCTTTCATGATTGTAAAGTGGACTTGTTTTGTAATAATTCCTTAATTGGTACTGGGTATGTATTCAAAGGATTTATTGTATTAAATACAATGTATGACTCTTCATTTTGTAATGAAAATTTCCTTGTTACAAATTCTTCGACTTATGAGTCTGATATAATTTGTTGGCATGCAAGGCTTGGTCACATTGGACCAACACGAATGGATAGACTTGCCAAACGTGGCCTTCTATCCAATGTTTCAAAGGTTGAAATGTCGACCTGCGAACATTGCCTTGTAGGGAAATTTTGTCGCAAGCCGTTTGTAAACGGCACAAGGGCCGAGGTTCCATTACAGCTCATCCATTCGGACATATGTGGTCTGATGAATGTCAAGACAAGGCGCGGGAAGTCCTATTTCATCACTTTTATTGATGATTTCACCCGATTCGGACATATCTATTTGATATCCCACAAAAGTGAAGCATTAACCTGCTTTAAAAACTATATGAGTTTAGTGGAGAATCAATTAGATTGCAAGATTAAGGTCTTGCGAACCGATAGGGGCGGTGAATACCAATCAACAAGTTTTAAGGAACTTTGTGATGAAAAAGGCATAGTTCATCAGGTTACTATGTCATATACTCCGCAACAAAATGGTGTTGCAGAAAGGAGAAATAGGACTTTAATGGAAATGGTCCGTTCAATGATGGCTCAAGCTAACTTGCCAATCACCTTTTGGGGTGATGCATTATTGACGGCCGCTTTCATCTTGAACCGCGTGCCCTCGAAATCAGTTAGCTCCACTCCTTATGAGTTGTGGAACCAAAAGTCTCCTGACTTAAACATTTTAAAACCTTGGGAATGTGCATCCTACGCACATATTTCCTCCCATAAGTATGGCAAACTTGGGCCACGGGGAAGGAAATGTATCTTTATACGATACGCAGAAAACTCCAAAGGTTATGTTTTCATTGGTCAAGAAGACAATGGAGGTCTAATTGAATTTGAGTCGAGGGATGTCACTTTCTTGGAAAACGAGTTTCCAAGACAGGGCGAGATAAGTCAGGACTTATCTCTATTTGAGATTAATGATAAAGAAGGATTACCTCATTCGAGTGGGAGAATTCTTGGTGAAGACGAAAATACGTTTCAAACTTCACCAATGGATGATACGAATGACGCAAATCCTATTCCATACGGGAATAATGATCCAAGTGGGAGCATTTCTAACGACATTCCAAGTGGGAGTGATATTAGAATTGATCTAAATTCGAGTCAACAAGGACGTGAAGAATCTCAAATACGACGTAGTAGTCGTACAAGGTTGGCTCCTCTAAGATTTGAGGATGAATTTCCGCAAATCTTTATGACTTTACTACAAGATGATGACGAGCCTGCTACTTTCAAACAGGCCGTATCATGCCCTGCGAAAGACAAATGGATGGAAGCGATGAAGGAAGAGTTGGAATCCATGAAAGTTAACCAAGTCTGGGACTTAGTTGACTTACCCAGAGGACGTAGAGCTATTGGGAACAAATGGGTTCTCAAGATCAAGCATACGGCTGATGGCTCTATAGACAGATATAAAGCTCGCCTTGTCGCGAAAGGTTTTTCGCAACAGGAAGGGATAGACTACGAAGAGACCTTCTCACCTGTTGTTCGTTTTACCTCGATTCGCCTGATTCTGGCTATGGTAGCTTGCTTAGACCTCGAATTACATCAGATGGATGTAAAGACTGCCTTTCTCAATGGAGAATTGGACGAGGAGATCTATATGGAACAACCAGCAGGGTTTGTAAAAGAAGAAAACGAACATAAGGTTTGTAAACTTCGTAAGTCCATATATGGTCTTAAACAATCCTCGAGGCAATGGTATATACGATTTCAGGAAGTTGTCTTATCAAATGGTTTTTCCATGCTTGATGAAGATAACTATGTATATATCAAGAGGATTAAGAGCAAGTACGTTATTATGTCTCTATATGTAGATGACATTTTGATAGCCGGAAATGACAAGGGCTTTGTGATGGATATCAAGGCTTGGCTTTCATCAGTTTTTGAGATGAAAGACATGGGAGAAGCCGCATATATCCTTGGAGTTAAGATTTCAAGGAATCGTTAGAAGAAACTTCTTTCTCTTTCACAAGAGACTTACATAAAGAAGGTTCTAGAACGTTTTAATATGCAGGACTGCAAGTCCATTGATACTCCTATAAGCAAATGCGATAATTTATGTCTGAAATCGTGTCCAAAGAACCAAAAGGAAAAGGAAATTATGGAAAAAGTTCCATATTCCAGTGCAGTTGGTAGTCTTATGTACGCTATGATGTGTACAAGACCGGACATCTGTTTTGCCGTTGGAATGGTAAGTCGTTATCAATCCAACCAAGGACAAGTACACTGGAAAGCGGTTAAGAGGATAATGCGGTATCTTAAGGGAACTGCAGACTATGCTTTATGCTATCAAGGAGATGCCTTGAGGCTCGAAGGCTACACTGATGCTGATTGGGCGGGTGATCTCGATGAGCGACGATCGACCTCAGGATATGTTTTTCTACTCGGATCTGGTGCAATATCCTGGAGTAGCAAGAAACAATCCTGCATCGCACTTTCAACCATGGAAGCCGGGTTTGTAGCATTTAGCATGGTAGTCCAAGAGGCTGTTTGGCTTAGGAAATTCTTAGACAGGCTAATTGATGCAAGTGACTCAGGTGCTGTTCCCATACACAGTGACAGTCAAGCATCTATAGCCTATGTCAAAGATCCTAAATTCCATTGTAAGACCAAACACATAGATATCCGCTACAAATTTGCAAAAGACTATGATAAGACCAAGAAGGTAGACATAAGGTACATATCTACGCATGAGATGATAACGGATCCGCTTACGAAGGTGATCCCCAGAGATGTGTTTTACAAACACTTATCATCTCAAGGATTGCGTAAGAGCTGAGTTGTACCAATGTAAATTCCCATGTCTGTAAATGATCAAATTCAATAAAAGAATAAGTTCTTTTCAACATTACATATGAATTCTTTTAAGAAATGTTTGTGTACATTTTTGAAATCTCAGCTATACTTTCTAGTATGTCGGACAGATTAAGGTTGGCTCTCTCACATGAGCAACCACCTTTATTCTATCAGACGGATAAAATAAAGATAAGACCTGTTTAAAGTCAAAATCGTCAGACGGACGATTTAGAGTCATGACTTAAACAAAATGGTCGTATGAAAGATCTGCATCATATGGATGCTTTCAAAAGATCTAAGAGGATTTTGAAATCCTATCTGTCTTATGCAGGATGTGGGTCCAGAAGATTATTTGAGTAGTAAAAGGGACTCAAAGTCAGACATTGTGGTGTCTGGTTATCATCCTTACAACATCATTAAGACATACGCTCCCTGGAAAAGGAGTGATGTTGTAATACATATTCATACTACGTATGCATTTTGACCATTGGGTTAGAATAGTAATTGTGTTTACTATTATGTGAGACCCAAAGACCACATGGGTCTTAACTCATTACCCTTATGGACTCTAATTGGTTCCTTTAGATTTGACTGGGTGATTGCTATCTTAGCATGTTGCTTATGGACTATGGTCAATTCGGTCCGGCGGGGCATGTTAGAAAAGCAAGTCAAGTCAAGATCAAATGGATCGCAAGAAGAGGAAGATTAATTTCATATTCACATTTGGACTTTAGAGATTCAAATCTGGCCAGCCAATTGTAATCCAGATGGGATTCAATTGTTGAATATAAAGTATAAGAAATGTGAAGAAATAAATCTAGGGTAAAGCATGCGTTGATCTACTCAACTTTGCACCTCGAGGAGTGTTGTGTATCTCTAACAAGTGCACAACAGCGGACTCTATGCGCATGACGGTCACACGGTCTATTTCTCGGTATGATAAACAGAAGAGTTAAAAGGAAAAGATGTTTCCTTACAATCCCCTCAAGTGTGAGTGGGAGATGTTGGATATGGACGACATGAATACACCCATGAGGGGATGTATGAGGGTATACGGACCTCAGATGTCGTGTGCACGAAAGCGTGCGCGGAGGGAACCTTTTCTCGTGTGAAAAGGACCACTCGATAAGTGGAAAAAGCCACTTGATAAGTGGAAAAAGTCACTTTATAAGTGCATAAAGGCACTTGATAAGTGAATGAAGAAGAGGATAAATGAATGTGTTAATATAGGCTAATAAGCTTACATTTAGTTATTTCCTACAATAACTACCCCTAAAGCCTATAAATAGGACCCAAGGGTAAGGCATTCATTCTACACTTTCCATGCCATAAGTTTGCAAAAGGCATCTTATGTTCTTCTTCTCCCTTCCATTAAAATACTCTTCTAAATAGAGATTTAGGCGGTGAAACTCTGCTTCGATCCTCCGTGACGAAGTATCGACCTTTGTGGCGAATCCGAGGGCGAAGTTCCGAGATTACGGTGCCGCGTTAGCAAGCGTAAGTCTCTACTTCATTATTCGATCCTAACGTCCTTGTTTTGACAGGATCCGACATACTCCCACTTGGAATGATATTTATAATTTGATAAGTTACTTTCGAAAAATATTGAAGATGTTGTTATAGAATCAGAAAGGTTTCTACATTCCAATCACCATCTAGAACAATCCTTCAATAAGGTCCACTCGCCAACTCAGGTAATTCTTCCCTGCAGAGTCAAGGACTTCGAAATCGACGCTTGCCAATTTAGCCATTTATCTAGGCAATTTAAAATAAGCATGAATTAATATAAATTAAAATTCACGCATAAAGAAATAAACAAGTAAAAATGCGGGTATCGGCCAGATACCAAAAAAAGTACACAGTCCAAAGTTCGTTTACAGTCCATAAAAGAAAAGAAAAATACAACTTCGGAAACCCAAGTTGGGTCCCTATATCTGCATTTTGAACCTTCGTCTTCATATGCTGTTGCACCAAGCTTTGGCTTTTTATACAAATTTCCTCACTTACAAATTCTCTCAAAAGAAAATAAAAGTGCAAGGAATGTAAATAGGTATACAATGGCCAATCCCGAAACACACATTTTTACTTATTTAAACATCCACGCAGTTCTAAATATGCTACAGGCATAAAAATAAAGAACCATGCATATATCTCAAGCATAACATAAGGTAAAGGAAACTAGAAAATATAATTATCTCGTAGACCACGTGGAAACGTCATACACCGTTAGGTTAGTTGACTAACGGCAGAGCGGTCTCAGGATCTTTAAGATAGTTATATTTTGAAAAATAGAATCCTAGTAAACCATAGATAATAATTTGCAAGAGCGATGTTTAAATAAATTTTTCAACATGGACTATATAAATTAATTGTGATTTTACAAAGTTTTCTCCAAGTTTAAATATGCCAATTTTATATCCCGTACAAATATTTCTCATATTTCAAATTCCGAATTTATAAATTATTTTGTGGCTTCGGGCCAAAAAATAGTTTTAATTATATGGGCTTGTGGCCCATTCCGCAGTTACGCATAATCATTTGCCTCTAAATTTTGGCTTCGGGCCAAATTAGAGTTTTAGCTTTTAAAAATAAATTTGTAATTTTATGGGCTTGAAGCCCAACTCGCTGAAATTATAACCCAATGGCCCATAGGGTTTATTTTGTGAAAAACCCTAATCTCTAACCATCTGGTTAGAGATCAGCCGTCATGTCCCTTCACCTTCTCCTCAATGGTGTAGGGAGGGGGGGGGAGAGCATTGCCGGAGCAAGATGCCTCCCACTCACCCCTAAAATTGAAGGGAAAAGAGCCCCCCTTCCTCATTGGGGGGGTGGGGTGATCGGCCGTAGAGGCGCCCCCCTGCAGGGGGGGATCGGATGCAAGGCGCCCCCCCTGCAGGGGGGGATCGGATGCAAGGCGCCCCCCTGCAAGGGGGGTCGACCGGGAGGCGCCCCCCCTTACAGGGGGGTTCGGCCAGGAGGCGCCCCCTGCAGGAGGGGGGGTTCGGCCGGGAGGTGCCCCACTGCAGGGGGGTTCAGCCGCGGGAGGAGACCCCCCCCTGCAGGGGGGGTCGGTGTGCGGGAAGTCCCCCTCCCTCCGACAGGGGGGGGGTCCGGCCGCGGGAGGCGCCCGTTAGACCTCATCCCAAGGGGGTCGTTCCGGTTCTTCTTCCCGATGAGAAAAAAAAGAATTTCATGGCAATATGAAGAAATTACTTTGTAAAAACAAATTTTTCTGTGTATTATTTTAATTTTTACTTGTATGCAAACATGGTTAAATTTTTTATGTATAGTCCGTTGTAATCTACGTGAATAAGAAGTATACCTCTAGATCGATGATCTAGGGACGACCCTAGAAAAGATCCGTAGAAATAAAAATCCGAGCTCCCGAAAGCTTCGAGAATGCCGCAACACTCCAACGAATCGTCGCAGCAACCAAAGATTCCTTGTGCGTAGGGGATCAATTTGGTGGGGATTTTAGGCTTGGATTCTTGCTCAAGGAAGAACACATGCTGATAACGTGTTGGAAAGTGATAGGACTCAAGAGAGAGAGAGGCAAACTTTCTTAGCAAAAGAATGAGTAACCATGGTACTAGGTCATGGTTCTCTATATATTCATGTAGAGAGGGGAGATGGAGGGCCTCATGGAGACCAAGGGTCCCCATTACTCATAGTAATGGGGACCAATGAAGTGGGTAATGAAGGAGGGGAGGCCAAAGGCCTCCCTCATTCATAACAGTTATAAGAATATTAGGGAGTGTGTTTTAATATTGAAGGAGCTCAATTAGTTTTCTAAGTCAATGTGTGTTTTTCATTATTTGGCTGACCTGCTTCATTTGCCTTTTGGGATTCCATAGGAGTCTTGCTTTATTACTAGAATGATATATAGGACTATATTTGTGCTTGTTATTCATTAAAACATCTGTTTTTATTTTCATTGATAGTTCTCATGATAAAACGATGAACAAAATATTTTGAGGGCAATGGTAGGAACCCCCTGCAGTGTATATATATATTCCTTTAATTTTCAACCCTCGTGCCTTGAACTTTCCACTAGCTTAGAGGAAGGATAGGTGCAATCCAAGTTAGGTTGTAGTTGACAATAATCACTTGCACTTGTTTTTCAATATCAGCTTAGGTCCATGTTCATTTATATGTTCCATTTACCTGTACTTAAGGGTATTTTCTTTATAGTATGTTGACCAATAAAATGTAAGATGCTAATTTTGGGATAATAGCTTATTTGAACTTATTTCATGGGTTGATTTGGTAATGTTGTAGTTAATGACCGTCTGATTGCAACAAGCTAATTACGGTTTTTTGGATTTTTTAAATAAATGTCAAAATATAATATAAAATTGTGCTGGGTATTTTGTGTAAAGCTGGATTATGTCATCTTTATAAATAATAAAGTGTCTGGTGGAGAGAGATTAGATAAATCTCTTTATCATTTTCTCCAATGCCTTAGTATCTGATTTCTACAATAATATCTGAGCATAAACCTTGTAACGACGTGCCTCCAGGGGGCATTACGATTTGCAAGTTTTGCAGATCCTGCTGGTTTCCAGTGAAAATAATATAGTAAATAGTAGACATGTACCGATATAGTCGTAGAAATTCTCATTCAAGTACAAATCTGGATACAAAGCGAAGGAAAATACAATGTCTCGAGGTGCAATGTAAAATACATAAAAGAATCCACTCATGGTCTATTCCTCTGCAGCTTTAGCTATGTATATCTAACCCAGCATCCTTGCATGTTGGAGTCTCCTCGTATTTTTGTGTGGCACCTAATGGTGCCACGAGACGCAGAGCCGCTAGCAGTCAGGGGGAAATAATTAATCTAAAAATGGAATTTAGTCATGAGAGTCAAAATAATGCAAGTATATGTAGTAAGTGTCAGTAGGTAAATATTGGCAGGAGTATGAGGCTAACAAGTAACAATACACGGAACTAGAACCAAGCAAAGTAAGTAAACAAGTACAACAAATAAGCATGGAAAGACATGCATGCAATAGTTTTCAATTTAGAATTAAGCTATCATTATTCTAGCAGTTATACTAATCCTAGGTCGTGAATCATATTGGAGTGTGCAGTGATCAAACAGGAGTCCACTGAAGCCATGTGGGCACTCACATGGGCCGAGCCCTTACATAGGACGAAGGAGGATGTTGAGTCCGTAGTAGGAATAAGAAGGACTCAATATTACGTCCGACAATACTCAGAAGGTCACATCGGATGCATGATGTGACCTGGTTGGAGACCTGATGTGAGCAGAAGATCAGAAGTATGGCTCCATTCAATGTCGCACTCTCTCTAATATGATTTTCTCCAATATCTCGATGAGCTTGAAGTGCCAAGTGTAGGTCAATGTGTACATATCCCAGTCTCACAGTGGTGTAGTACAAGTTGGTGGGTCCCTCCCATGTGGGGAGGGGCATTCTCTTGACTTTGTGACCAAGAGATAAATGCCCAAACATCAGTCCACCGATTGCAGCAAGCAAGCAATTCAGACTGAGAAAAACAAAAGAAAACAAAGAGAAGGAGAAGAAGAAAAACCATAGGAGAGAGAGAGAGCTGTCCAGTTTTGATTAAGTGACGCATAGGAGGTCGATCCATGGTCCGATTGAGCTGAAATTTTGTCAGCATGTCGACAACATAGGGATCTACATTCTGAACGGTGGAGATCGCATTTGGAGCTCCAAGTTAAGAGATCTATCAGGTTTTCTGCAGAGCCACCATTTTGGATGAGATCATTTCATCTCTCTAATATTTTATTCATGCCAAATTATGCATGCCTCTTGTGGATCATGTTGAATGATTTAGCTAGAGAGGACCTTTGTATTCCCATTATTTGGTGATAGTGGAGATTGTTCGGCGGACTACGGTCCCGTGGTTTTAGCTCCTCAACTTGAGGGGGTTTTCCACGTTAAAAATTGCATGTGTTAACTTGTGCTTGTGTTAATTATATGCTTCATTGTGATATTGGGAAGGATATTATTCTTCTTAATTGTTTTCTAATTGGTTCACACAAGAGGGCATGAAAGAATTTCGTTGCATGTTGTGTATCCCATCACAAGTGTTGTTCTAATGGAGCCAATATTGTGTAGCCAAGCATGTTTTGTGAAACAAAGTCACCAAACAAGTCCATGGGTCACATCAAAACTAGCTAATATGGTTTGAGTGCTATGAGATTTAAGCCAAGTCATGTTTCATGATTCTAGCAGTTCTCGGGAGTTATTATGTCAACATGCACAATATCAAGAATATGCCACTTGTAAGGTGACATAGCACGTCATGTACAAGAATGATAACATTGTGTTCAAGATTATATTTGGATAAGAACAGATTTGAAAATTAGGTTAAACGAGCGAAGCAGACGATATGAACTCTCAATATGAGCAGTAGTAGTTGGAAACGGAAGATATATTTGGAGAGATGAACACAAAAAATCATCTAGATAAACTTGACTTGTGTCTAAAGAATGTGTATTCGGTGGATCATTTCTTCTCTTGACATGCATAATATGTTATAAGAATATTAGGGAGTGTGTTTTAATATTGAAGGAGTTCAAATATTACACCAGTGCCCTTTGTTTGCCAAGTCATTGTGTATTTTTCATTATTTGGCTGCCCTGCTTCATTTTCCTTCTGTGATTCCATGCATAGATTGTCGTTCTATTACTAGAATGATAGGACTATAGTTGTGCTTGTTATTCATTAAAACATCAGGGTCATCTCCGTCTCACGTGACAGCCACGACATCCGGGCCTCCAGACTATCAACATGTGGTGTGAAAACACCTGTAAACAATTGGCACCGTCTGTGGGAACGTGTCAACACCCACGTCGTACCACACCGACAAATGACTCGTTCTATTTATCTATATCCTTTTTCTCTCACAGCCGGCTTCTTCGCTTGGATCCATGCACGTGGCCCCTCGCCCAAGTCGAGGCATCGGCAGGAGGCCGAGGGAGAAAGAGCGGGGATCCAATCAAATACGCGACCGTGGAGCCCTAAGCTCGACGTGCCTCAAGAGGAGTTCGCCGAAGCTAGCCATGCCTCGACCAAATCTCGCCATACCTCGAGAGGGGCAGATCTGAGCCTGCATTGGGTCTCTTGGGCTCGCCATGCCTCGCATGAGATAGGGAATCGTCGTCCTCCCCCGACTGCGAGGACGATGGAGACTTCTGCGGTCGAGCGCTGTCTTGACTTGAGTTCGAGGGCCAGTAAGATTCAGATCCAACTACAACTCGCCCCAGATCGAGATGGTGGAGCTCTGGCAAGGTTGGATCCACCTCTGACCATCCAAGCATCGGCAACTCCGACCAAAGCTCGAAGGCATCAACCCGATCGATCTCCAGACCATCCGAGCATCAACAACTCCACCAAAGATCGAAGGTGTCGACCCAAGCTCCAACCCTATGGGTCGATCGGCTTCAACCCTATCTCACCGACCCAACTGGTCTTCAGATCTAGGCTTCGATCTATCATCTTGGTCTTCGAGAGGAGTTCAATCTTCGACCCATTCTCGCCATGATCCGGTGGGGATTTTTCGACCCCAGTTTCGAGATTCCATCGGGGCTCAATCGAAAGGGAACATGGCCAGAAGCACGATCGACCAAGCTAGAGGTAGTGATCATGAAGCCAGCAGATGATCGAGATGGGAGAGTTGAGATCGCCTAGAATGACGGCCGAGGGCGAGTCCTGAATCATCCGATCCAGAGCTCGATCACCATAGGGTCCGGCGAGGAGCTCGACTCGGCAAAACTTCTAACCTTATTGTTGGAATAATCAAGCAGGCTTCACCGACAACCACCTCCGGAAGGTCTACCGTTGCTTCGAGCCTCTGGGCGCCGATCGAGTCCGACCCAACCCTCCAAGAGCTGCCAAGGCTTCCGGTATCAAGTTGGATCTGAGGACCACAATGGACTTGGTGAACATTCGAGCTTCGATTTCTGGATTTCTAGATTCAAGTTCGACTCGTCGTCGCCAAACTTTCATCGACGACGAACAATGTCCGATGTCGGACCAAGGGGGAACGACGTCGAACCTACCTCCGATGTTCGCCCCAACAACAGCATCGAACCCGCCTCCAAGGTTTGATCCAGCAGCGGCACCAAACTCCCTTCTGATGTTCGACCTAGCAAACGCCCAGGGGTCGGATCTTCACCGAATAAGAGGCTTCGTCATTTAATAAGCATCGGACAATCTCCTAGCTCCAATCGGAGCAATGGCAGGGCTTAAGTTAACCGACCCTCCAAGATTTGATCGGAGAAGATCGTTCAACCCTTCCTAGATTCAATCAGAACAGATGAGTGGACTCTCTTATTTATTATTGCATTCTTCAAACTTTTTATAAGTTTCTTTCAACTCCCAATCATATGCTCGATTGCCAGGAGACCCAGTCGACGTTTCGATGACGGCCCGAGATTCGACCAGTCGATTTTCTAAGCTCCGATCATCGTCCGATCGACCCCCTGTCGTTGAAGCAGGGCAGAATTTCACCGAAGCTTCCTATCGACTGTCTGATTCATTGTTCGGCTAGGATAGGATGACCTTCGTGGAGGATGCACACCGGCCTTTCAGTCGAATCTTCACTCTGGCTGAGCTAACTTAAAGCCATGACCTAAGAGGAAGCTCGAAAGGTGATTCCCTCTTTCAAAAACTCGAGAGAGCCCCGACCAAGGACACACCAAGCTGACGTCTGACCATTTGAGAACTCAAATCTCGTGGCAACTTCATGTTCAAAATAGGCCTCCCTAACTCCTCCTGAGATCAACCTCATCAGACGAAGACCTTCGATCAACCAAGAGCTTAACTCCTTGAGCTAGCCGCCTGAGGAGGATCGGATCCTCTCCGATGAAGCTCGCCTGGATCGGATCTCCTCTGAATCTCATATCCTGATCAACGCTCCTCCAAGCTCAGATCTGGCAAGGCTCGACAAGCTCACCTTGGGCCAATCGGAACCGCCGAGCCTCCTCTTCAGCCCTGCTATGTCCTTAACTGTGCCGAGCTGCTCCCTTCGGTTCTCTTCCATCCGAGCAAACTAGAGATCATCGAATCATCTATGCCTCGTCAGAGCTCGATCGAAAGAACCATTCATCATTGAACCTCGATCTGAGCTCGCCATCCCTTTATTGGAGCTCGATCAACAAAGAAAACTCGACAAATGGAGCAGCACGGATCTGCCTTTGTACAAGATGCAGAGGTCTTTCTGTCGAGGCCACCGATTCCCAACTTCGCTTCCAAGCATCGTTTGAACTATCGACCGAGCAAAGGAGCCCATGATCCAGCAGCCTTTTGAAGCTTCTCTCATGGTCCATTACCTTTGCCGTGATGTGAATGATGTCCGTCGAGCTCCCTTGCTCGAAGACGAGCTGCCCCTCGAAGATAATCAGTAGCGACAAGCCGACGAGCCACAAGCCGATGCCGCCAGCTGCCACGTCGAGCAACGGACCCTCCATCTGAGCTTCAACAACTCTTCTCTCTAGAACATGTGGTGTCCGAGTTTGAGTCTTCGACCAAGCATGGGGTAAGGGATGATTCATCTTTCCAGCTCGCTGTCACACCAAGCCTCGAACTTCACGAATCCGTCGTTCAAATCAATTCTGGCATTGGCTTCAAAAAGGCTTGACCTGTTAACACCAATAAGCGAGAAAACTTGGGAAAAGAGTTTGGGAAATCTAGTCGAGATCCATTAGCTCCCCGACCAATTCTTTTCCCAGCTCGAATTTGTATGCCAGAGCCTCGTCGGTGTCCTCGAACCTAGGCTTCGAGCCCCATCGAAGCTCGACGCCTGTCTCACAACCTCGTCTAAGCTCTATTTTAGTTATCAAGGTCGTCGCCGGGCTCAACTGCAGGGCCTCCTATTAACATCGAGCTGCAGGCCATGCCGAGCCCTCTCTGTGGGCCATGCCAAGTTGCTAATCGCACCAAGCTCTCGCAGCCGAGCATGCGGGCCTGACCCCTTCCAAGACAGCCATGCTTCTCGAGCTTGGGCCCTCCGAGTTGCCTCCGTTGAAAACACAGTCCTGGCAAAAACCTTACGGAGCTTCCACAAAGGGCCTACCAGTCGAGGCCATCGCCACCACCGCTGCAGTGCAACCGACGGTAATGACACTCCATCCCACCGGTCTGTCGATCTCGTGGTTTGCATCGTCGAAGATCCCAAAAGATTTGTGGCTCGTGAACTTCAAGGATCACTCCGCCCATACGTCTACTTCATAATCGACGATATCGGTACCCATGATCGATGCCTCCCCCAAACTAAGGTAATCCCTGCGTGAAAGCTGGCGGGAGGAGGACTCCGAGTCTCCTAATGAAGCTGAGGTCCGACGTCGAAGCTTCTGACATGGCCAAATTCGACCCTTTGAGGGAACCTTCGACCCAATGGAGCTCACCGACGGAGACAAGTAATTATCGATCCTCGATCTCGAGCCACCATCGAAGCGCGACCCGCCGAAGCTCGATCTGAAGCTCGTCGAAGCTCGATCCTGGCGGGCTTTGCTGGAGCTCGATCCATGACTTCAATTCAACCACGACGTCCTAGAGCGAAGATAGGACTTCGACCCAAACTCTCACACATATGACTTTGATTAAGTCATGTCGGGACCTCTGTGGCTCGATCGGCTTTGATCAGGGTCACTATGGGTTGACCAAGCTCGCGACCCCATCATCACCCAATAGCTGAATCCCGAGCATCTGAGCCGCCTTGAGGCCGAGGCCGACCCCAAAGGAGGCCGACCAGCCCAGGCCGAGGCCGACCCCGGAGGAGGCCAACCAGTCCGGGCCGAGGCCGATCTAGATGGAGGCCGACCAGTCCAGTCAGAGGCCGACCAGTCCGGGACGAGGCCAACCACAAAGAAGGCTGACCAGCCTAAACCGAGGCCGACCCCAGAGGAGGCCGACCAGCCCAGGCTGAGGCCGACCCTAGAGGAGGCCGACCAGTCCGGGCCGAGGCCGACCCAGGCGGAGGCCGACCAGTCTGGGCCAAGGCTGACCCAGGCAGGAGCTGGAGCCAGAAAAGGAGCTGGGATCTAGACGATGGCTGGAGCTAGAGCTCAGATCGGTCGTAGGGCTGGGGCAACTCTCCCGGCCGGCCGACCCACTCTTTGTCGGCCATAAGTCGTGGGGCCACTCCCCTTGCCACCAAACGAACAGATCGACCGTAAGGCTGGAGGCAACTCCCCTAGCAAGCCAATCATTCGATCGACGGTAAGACTGGGAGTAGCTCACCAGTGGGCCAATCGACCCGTCGATCGTTAGGCTGGGGTAACTCCCCTAGCGGACTGAACAGATCGACCGTAAGGCTGGGGGCAACTCCCCCAGCTGTCTGATCACTCGATTGACCATAAAACTGGGGGTCGCCCCCTGCGGGCCAATCGACCCGTCGATCATAAGGCTAGAGGCAACTCTCCCAGCGGACCAACCAGATCGACTGTAAGGCTGGTGACAACTCTCCCAGCTGGATGATCACTCGATTGACTATAAGACTGGGGGCCACCCCCAGCCGGCCAATCAACCCGTCGATCATAAGGCTTGGGGTAACTCCCCTAGCGGACCGACCAGATTGACCGTAAGGCTAGGGACAACTCTCCCAGCTGGCTGATCACTCGATTGACTATAAGACTGGGGGTTGCCCCCCAGCAGGCCAATCGACCCGTCGATCATAAGGTTGGGGGCAACTCCCCCAGCGGCCGACCACATCGACCGTAAGATTGGGGAAAACTCTCCTAGCATACCGATCACTCGATCGACTGTAAGACTGGTGGTAGCCCCTCCAGCGGGCCTATCGACTCGTCGATCATAAGGCTGGGGCAGCTCCCCCAGCAGACCGACCACATCGACCATAAGGATGGGGGCAACTCCCTCAGCTGGTCGACCGACTCCTTCATCGGCTGTAAGTCGAGGGGTCATTCCACTCGCCACCGAACGAATCCCGGACCAACAAGGTATTGCCACTAGCCAACCCCGCAAGTCGGACCAATTTTACAAACGGAGCAACTTCTTCCCCCTTACACTACATCTCCCGACCTCCACCTCAGCAACGGTAGAGCTCAGAAGATGGGAGCAATTAATACTACCATTTTGACTGGGCCCAGAGGAGCCAAGTCAACCACGACCAGTCAACCAGCCTACTACGGCCTTGGGCTCCGGTCCAAGGATCTCATGGGCGGGTCGCGCTTCTCCACCCAAGACGAAGGCCCAAAAGACTGCCCCCTTCCATACTGGAGGAAATCGTGGCCCAAATCAAAGAAGCATTCACCAAATATGGCAACCACCCATTGCCATCACTCCAGCCATCATGGCTAGCCAAATATGGCAACCGCCCAATGGCATCACTCCAGCCATCATGGCCCACCAATTATGGCGGCCACCTTCATGGAAATAACTCGCCAATCATGGCCCGACTTCATGGCCATCACTCACCAATCATGGCCACCTTTATGGCATTCACCCCCTCATCAAACGGGTGCAATTAGTGGGGGTCAATATTTCCCACTTGGCACGCCCCCGTGAATGACGGCAATAATGGCCCATTATCGCGTGGGGCTTAGGTATATGAAGAAGGGGATGTGTCATGGGAAAGGGGGCGGATCTTCGAGATCCATAATGGAGGTATTCCTTATACACTCTTACACCTTCTTCCACCTTTACATTCCTCTCATCTACAGCTCGGCCCGAGGATCGGTGCTTGGTCTCTCAGCAAACCAAGCCCAATCCCACAGAGCACAGACCTGACCTGACTTTGGCATCAGAGGGGAATTGGTCGGAACCAAGGTCCGACCCCCCTGATGAGTTCTTCATCTTGCAGATCGAAGGAGTCGTAGCCACCACCAAAGCTTCCCTTCAGTGATCCCTCGCTCGTCCCAGAGCCCGTTCGTCCGACCGACCTCGGAGGTTATCGTACCGCCGAGGCTACCCCTCGGTTCACCAAAGAACAGATCCATGCCTTCCTGCTCAAGTGAACGTACTGTCGATCGACCCCAAGGGCCATCTCTGTCTCACATGACAACTACGACATCCGGGCCTCCAGACTATCAACATGTGGTGTGAAAACACCCGTAAACACCTTTCATTGGTGGTTGAGAATTAGAATATCGAAATACCTAAGTGTAGTAGGACCTTCACTCCCTTGTCCCATTGCCTCAAGGAGTTCTTATAGGCGGGGCATTGCCTCGTAACGTCAGGGCTAATAAAGTTGCTTTATTGTTGACATTGATGAGTTTGCATTAATGAGGAGTAACAATCGTCGTGAATGTCGCTATAATTGTTGTATGGATTAACGGTCGCCATGAATGTCGCTATAATTGTTAGGTTGGCTCGTGAGGGGAGTACCTCCTCGACCTAAAGCTAAGATAGAAGTTGTTCGAGAAGCGAGGAGAGTGTTCCCTTGACTTATAGGTGATACCGAGTTACATTGGCAGGCAATGGGGGTGGCGCCTCGACTTATAACCGAGATAGGCATAGTACGACAGGCGAGTGGAGTGGCCCCTCAACTTATAGCCGATACAGAGCTACGTCGGTAGGCGAGGGGAGTGGCCCATCGACTTATAGCCGAGATAGATGTAGTTCAGTAGGCGAGGGGAGTGACCACTCGACTTATCAGCTGAGATAGATGTAGTTCAACATGCAAGGGGAATGTCCCCTCGACTTATTGCCGATACCGAGCTATGCCAGCAGGCGTGGGGATTTGCCCCTCGACTTATAGACGAGATAGAGGTAGTTCGACGGGCAAGGGGAGTTTTACCCTCGAATTATAGCCGAGATAGTTATAGTCCTGCAGGCAAGGGGAGTGGCCCCTTGACTTATAGCCAATACCGAGCTACGTCGGTAGGGGAGAGGAGTGGCCCCTCGACCTATAACCGATATATGTATAGTCCGGCAGGCGAGGGGAGTGGCCCCTCGACTTATAGCCGACATTGAGGTAGTTCGATGGGCAAGTGGAGTTTTCCCACGACTTATTGCCGAGATAGGTATAGTCTAGTAGGCAAGGGGGGTTTCCCCTTAACTTATAGCCGATACCGAGCTACATCGACAGGAGAGGAGAGTGGCCCCTCGACTTATAACCGAAATATGTATAGTCCAGCAGGTGAGGGGAATGGTTAAAGAGTGGTTATTTTACAAATTTTTAGTGGGAGTTATTCATGCATTACATCATGTGAAATCCCACTTTCTATATCATTTCACTCTATATCTGTTCCTTTTCACTCTTTGGGTGCTTTTGTGTATTTCAGGTCAATATCCAGTTATTTAGAGCTAATTGGAGTAAAGAAGTGAAGAGACAAGCAAGCGAAGCGAATGAATCAAAATAAAGTTCATTTGACGAAAACGAGACCATACACGACCGTTTGTGATATCACACACAGTTGTGCGCAAGACACTAGCAGCAGCAATTCCACAAGACCATGTGTGTTACCCCGCACGGTCGTATGTGTAAGCTTGAAAATTGAAGACCACACGGCCTGTGATGCACCCAGAACTTACACCTAAAATCCACATGGCTATGTCACAGTCGCCAGGCGCGGTATGGTTCCTAGTTATCAACTCTCGGTTCTATCCGCAAGCGGACGGTGTCAAATTATAGTATAAAAGATTGTCGAATCTCCAGGGACATTGACAGTGTATTGAGGTCTTAGATTATTTCTAGATCTCAGAATGAGATAGCAGCCGGTAGGAGGATTGTTCGTTTGATGTTGTTGTTGGTTCAATATAAAGGAGCTAGGGCCTTAGGGATCATTGCTAGGACCGTCGGAGGTTGATGTTAAACTAGGATTCTTACGTTGCATTTGGTTTATGGGGATGATCTCTCAGCTCATACCACTCTCGTGTGTTAGAGCTGCGAGGTATTTCAGTGGCTCTCATTGACGCAATGGCGGTAGCCGTCAATGTGATATAATTCGTCGGTGGATCCCCTCAAGGCACGATCCGGGCATGGTCACGAGCCTTGGTTGGATCCACTAACTCCCTAATTAAATCCCAAGGGTACTCCTTAAGCTAATCAATTCCACCGACCGTGGACATGATCTCAGTACGAGTTCTCCTAGAGAATTGGGTGGATCGACCAAAATACTCCCCCTTTATTCCCAATACAACTTAGAAATCTAGATCTACATCTCTTTCCTAGAGTCTTAGGGCTAACTGACGCACCCGTAATCTACACCTAGATTCCACCTAGCGGTGTCACGGTAGCTGGGCATAGTATGGACCCTAGGTGTCAATTCCGAGCTCTATCCGCAAGCAGACGGTGTCAAATTATAGTATAAAAGATGTCGGATCCCACAGGGACAGTGACAGTGTATTTGGGATCTCAGCTTATTTTTTTATATCTCGGAGTGAGATAGCTGTCGGGTTGAAAGGATTGGTTGTGGTATTGTTGATGATTCAATAATAAAAGGAACTAGGGTATTAGGAATAACCGCTAAGACCTTTGGGGATCGATGTTGGAATAAGATTCTTACGTTGCATTAGGATTAGGGGATTAATCTCCTAATTCGTACCACTCTCGGTTAGAATTTCGAGGTATTTCGTTGGATCTCGTTGACGCAATGGCGGTAGCCGTCAACGTAGCGATATAGTTAGTCGGTGGATCCCCTAAAGGCACGAGCCGGGCGTGGTCACGAGCCTTGGTTGGATCCACCGATTTCCCTATTCGAATCCTAAGGATACCCCTTAAGCTCATCATTTCCACAGACCGTGGGCATGATCTCAGTACGGGTTATCCTAGGGATTCGAAAGGATCAACCGAAATACTCCCCTTTATTCCCAATTCAACCTAGAGATCCGGATCTACATCTTCCACCTAAAGTCTTAGGGCTAACCCATCAACCCTAGAAGAGACTACTCACACATGGTGATATTGACGAATAAAAATGCGGGTTTTATCAAAGAAAACATCGTAGTAAATTAATTAATTAAGAATTGAATTACTTACGCACCGAAGACGAAGAAGAACAGTAGAAAATAATAATTCCAGAGAAATCATGAAAATTCCAGAACGCAAGAACAATAGATCGCGCCAAAAAGAATTCATTAATCTCCAAAAACTCGGTTTTGATCTAACAAAATTGTTTCTAATCTCCGTTGCTCTCAAAACGTAATTCAAAAATCAACAAAAGAACGAACTCTCCCAAATGCACAACCCAAATCCACTCTTCACTCCCAAGCGCGCATCAGACGGCCACGCGAGAAATTCCAAAAATAGCCTTCAGCGTCGCCGACCGAGTCAGTGACTCGTCGAGCAGGGCTTGTTCGGTCGGGCTGCTCTGTCGAGCACCCCTCCTGCTCGGTCTAGTACATCAGGGAGTTGTACTTCTCCAAAATATGCCACTTTTTCTGCTCGGCCCGAGTCAGCCTTGCTCGGTCGAGCAGCCAGCTAACTCGGTCGCCATAAGATCTGCTCGGCTCGAGTAGGAAGTTGATCGTGCTTCAAAGATAGGAGCTGCTCGATCGAGCACCATGGTTGCTCGGTCCGAGCAGCCTGCGTATCTGCTCCATTTTTCGTCTTGCCTCTGCTCGACCGAGCAGCTGCTCTGCTCGGTCGAGTACCCTGAAAAATATCAGCTGAAGCTCCTGACACCTCCTCCTCTCTTCTTGCTCTCTCCTCCACTTCTTCCATGGCTCCCAAAACTCGGTAAACTCCTGTAGGGCTTCGCCAACAGGCTCACTGGTATGTCAGATGTGTCCATATCCAAAATGGGTCCCGAATCGCTCTAAAATCCCAGAAAATCCATAAAACACTACGAAACTCGAATATAACATTAGAATTGCAATATCGTAGGAAAATACGGGATTTGGGTGCGAAAATGGCATGAAATGCAATGACATGATGTTATGAAAAGATGTAAAATATGGACACATCAAAATCCCCAAGCATATCTCTTACTCGTCCTCGAGGAAGACGAATACTAGGTACGCCGGGAGATAAACAAAAGGAAATAAAAATAAAAATAAAAGGAGAATAGAGATGGATGGAGGGTGCTAAGATTGTTCAATCAGATGTCAAGCCTCATAAGTGTGTCACGATACTTCGAATGGTAAAACGCATGCTAATGGTATTTTTCAAGTTTTACTATCATATGTCTAGCATGCAATAGAGACAAAAATGGGGATCTTCTAAAATAATGCAATCAACTCATATCAATCTCATGCAATCTATAGAGTCTAGTATAAAAAGAGTTGGCAATGCACTTTACAAGTGGAGCATATAAAAGTCACACCAGCATGCAATACAGAGTGGAAATGAATCATGCTATTCAGATATTCATTTCGAATTATGAAAAAAATCTCCAAAAACTAAAGTATTTCGTACAGTTCAAGCATTATCTAATCTCCCCGTTGTGCACAGTCTCCACTTTAATGGTATACTCACTCATATGATCAATTGGTTCACCCCTCCAAGCTTAGCTCGAGGCGTCGCATCAAGAATAGGATATGAAAGTTTTTTGTATTTTTCCAAGTAACTGTGATAGCTTCTAATAAAGAAATATGAAACAATTTTATTTCTTTCTTTTCTTTCACATTTTTTCTTTTTTTTCTTTTTTCTCTTTTTCCCTTTATTTAGAAGCTATATTTTTTCTTTTGGGATTTTTGGGAAGTAGGATGCGGTAAGGGTAGCTGTGTGGGTGAAACCAACTGATATGTAGAGAATCATAAAGATATGTGGAGAGGGAAAATAATGGATCACTCGGTTCACTCATCAGAGGTGCACAACGGTTCAATATGATAATAATCTAACTAAACTCATAACTAGCATGGATATTTTCATTCATCTAGATGAATACTGAAAAGCACGTAGTAATAAAAACAAGGACATCAAGCATGGAAACAGAAGTGAATGAGATAATAAGCAGATGCTCCAAGTGTTCTAATGATGCATGAACCTAGGTTCATTACCCAACATGGCGCATACTAGATACTATTTCATGCATTTGATTTTCGATTCATAACAAGCATTAATTCAGATAGATCAGCAAAAGAATGTGCACGCATATAGAAAGTAAAACAAAAACTACCCTAAATAGCATATCATCAAATAATAAGCACCGTGAAAAGCTACTGAGGGTAACGAGAAGTATCATCAGGCAGAACCATCTCAATAGAAAGAGAAAAGGGTGGAGAAAATAAAAGAATGAAAAACAGACATGCATGCATGGCAAAATTGAAAAACGTGATGCGGATGAGAAAAAAATATAAAAAGGTGGAAATAAGTGAAAAAGTAAACTAAGAAGCTGAAAAAAGGAAGAAAAATATAAAATAAAGCGATAGCGCTCATCCCCCAAGCTAAACCCAGTAGTGTCATCACTGCTGAGAAAACGCTAGTGTGCGGGAGATGATGCTAGATTGGGTGGGTGGGTGGGGTAGGAAAAAAATAAAAACTGTGCAAAATAAGTAAAACATGATATGATGCAATGATGAAGAAAAATGATGCATACGCATGAAATGATGTATGTATGGGTCCTCCCCCAAGCTATGTAAGACCAGGGCCCCAAACAGACAGATGGGCACAATATAATATGAGTGAGGCAAAAAGTGGGTAGAGACATCATCAAACAGGGGGCACCACCCTCTGGAGGTGGTAATGGGTCCCGCTGCTGTGGACCAGAAGATGTGGAGGGTGAATATAGAACAAGAGCAATAGTATACTGGACTGTGGTGACCGACTCAGGTGTGGGAGAAGTAGGCTCTGCAGAAGCCTGAGAATGTGGAGCACTGAGTGGTGCAACGGTAATCACAGTGGCTGGCCGGGGTGGAGGGACGGGAGTGAGGATCACGGGTGGTGGACCACGTCTCCGAAGCAGGTCAATAATGGTGGCTAGGTCTGCCTCGACTCTCTCATGATGTGTCGCCGTCGAGCGTACGAAGACCTCGAAATCCCGCCGAAGGCAAGAAGTCAACTCCTCTAACGCCGTCAGACGACCGTCTGTGGTACGAGAGTCTAGGGAAGGGCGAGAAATGTGACAGTGAGACACCACTCTCGTGAAACGGTCCCGTGTAGATGATACACGGTGCCTGGTCTGGAAAGGTGGAGAGGGTGTACTCGACTGGATCTCAGCAGTGGAGGTGTGCGGTGTAGTGTGGCTGAGATCAGGGGAGACCGTGGTGGAAACAGGGGCAGCAGAGGAAAGACCAGTCGTCAACACAGGTGTGTGGAAAGACGTCGAGATGCTCTCTGTAAGGACATCTACTGCTGGTGACGGAGTGGTGCCAGCTAGTGGAATGTGGGATCCTAAAGAGATGTGCAGTGAAGCAATCAGGTTCCTAAGAGGTGGAAGTGTGATGGCTGGATCGTGCTTAGGGAAGTCCGGAGCAGCATGCTCCGGAGCAGACAAAATCTCAGTGCCCTCAGGCACTGGTACGGTGGAGAGAGTTGTATGAGCCTCGGGTCAAATAGTGGTTATAGTCCCCGAGGACTCGACGGTGGTGGAGATGGTGGATACAGAGGTGGTAGAAGAGACGGCTCCTGGGGGTGGGGGTGTACAGGCAGAGATGGAAGGGCGGCCACAAGGGTCTCCAGGTCGTGATCCTCGTACTCGGAGGAGCGGGGAACCGGGTCATCGGTGACTGCCTTGACGGGTGCTCCATGGGGGCTCGAGTACATGGAGAGCTGGCAGTGGGTAGACTCTATTGATGATCCAGCTCTGCTGGATGTGGGCAATGGTGGTGAGGTGAGGGGTAGGAAGGACGAGGTGGGGTGTGTGGTGCGTGCCAACAAGTTAGGTCGAGTGACGGGCCCCATACGGCCTGATGATATGCATATGCTCAAGCACGCCTAGAGTCAAGCGTGTGGGGGCAAACATAGGTCACTAGATCATTTGGAAGATCAATACCCAGCATGTGTGCAAATATGGTGAAAAATCCACCGCAGCAGATGTCTGTGACGTAGTGGGTGGCGGCGGTGTGGAGAAGGCGATGACATAGCCAGTGAGCTGTGTCAGAGAGAACGAAAGGGCGGGGAAGCCGTCTGGATGGAAGCGCATCGGTCGAGTCATTCCCATAAGATGGAAAAGCTCGGGAAGGGAAATGGTCCCGACCTCTGGCCTACAAAAGATGGTGGTGGCGAGGTGTCTATGCGCGTAGTGAAGGCAGGGGTGCACAATGCATGATGCCTTCGTCCGGCTAGGGCGGTAGTGGTCCAGACCCAATATGCGATGCCAGAAAGATGTGGCATCGAACGTGCCTATGTCGTAATCTGGGGAGAAGGCGGCTCGGGGGTCTGGGATGGCAGGAAAGTGGAAGTGTGAGCGGATCATGGCATGAGTGAGAGTGTACTCGTGATCCATGAGGTAAAAGGTGATGCCGTCACCTGCCTGGGTGCAGGAGAGGGAGCTAAGTGCCTCGAGGGTGAGGTGAGAGTATGTGGGGTGATTCGGAGTGAATATTGCATATTTAACCCCCTTATTAGTCCTATTTTGTGCCCATATGATGCTTAATTTATCTCTAATACATTCGTATTTTTCTCATCATCATTTATTAGAGAAATTACTCTATTTGTGCACAAAACATGAATTTGATTGTGTATTTCTGCATTTTTTATATTTTTCCTAGCATCGTCTCGATCTCACGATTCCAACGACTATTTATTTGTATTTTTCTGAGATTTGTGCTAATTACTATGAATTTTTGAATGCAGAATACACTTTAAATGGAGAAATACGCACGAAAATACGCAAATACGCGCGGAATACGTTTCCGTATACGCATCCCCGCCAGCGATCCGCCACGTGGCGCAATCGCAACGGCGCCCGCTCAATCGAGCGGCGCATGATCAAGAGGCGACGCGGCGCCTTAGAGACCGTTCGATCAAGATCGTACGGCCCAGCTTCGTCCCAAATTCGTAATCGCAGATGAAGATGGCTTGACAACGTGGCTCAATCTAGAGCGTTGTTCACGAATCCAACGACAAAGAACTGGAAGCGACGTGGCCTTGTCTAGACGGTTGATTTGCGATCGTACGGCCCAAAATTACCCCTCATCGGAATCAGCTTGGATCGAAGTTTGCGGGATTCTTGTACACGCGGCGTCATCGCAGCGACTCACCGCGAGATCGAATGGACGACAGACGCTGAACTCAGCAGAGCGGAGCGCGCATTCCTTTAGGCAACGTGGGCGTTTGTTCACCATCGGATGGAGATCCTACGCGCAGGATTTAACCCCGAGTTCGATCCGACTTCGTTTGCGGAGCGGGCGCGTGCGAATCTCAAAGCACAGGTGGCGCTCCGTGGTTTAAGCCCGTAAACATCCAACGGTTGAGATCTCAAGCGCTCGGTGGGTTTGGGTTTAATGAATGTGGATGCGGTTTTGGACCCAATAAGCACCCAAAACCCGCAATGCTATTATATAAGCGTATTCTAGGGGTTTTGGGGGTATTCTGGCGTATTTTGGGACTTTTGGAGCGGCTACTGTGCGTATTTCTCCAGGGGAAAATTCTCAAAAATTCCAGAGGCTATTCTTCCTATTCTAAAGGAGTTTTGGGCTTTAAAGAGGAGATTTGGTGACAATTTCTTGAACTTATACCCCGTATTTGGTGTATTTTAACGTATTTTTGCTATTATAACGATGTATTTGGCTATCAAATCTGATTTTTATTGCACCATGCGTGGATAATCTCCTTGTGCTATGGTTGTGATGTAATTAGGAGTATTTAGTTGATGAATTTTATGTCTTTAGCCCTATTTTCATGTCAAAATCACTAGTAACATTGATTTCTACAACGTATTTGATGGGTATTTGCTTATTGTCGATATTATTTACTTCCCGTATGGCTAGGCCCTGACAAGGCTAGCCAATTCATGTTCACTAATCTGAACTTATTATTGCGTTCATCGTATAATGAAATCAATGTTGCTAGTGATGCGTATACGGCCACTTTGACTAGTTTTCATCGTTTCATCTTCCGACGTCTTCGTGCCCTGACCGGACGAAGTGTTGAGTTATATGAAAGACATGATATTTCAGCGATTACTAACTCCTAATGAAATCACAACCGTAGCACATTCACTTCATACGTGTTGGAGTTGACGTAGTTAGGGTGTCGTAATTATTGGTTTCTATATCTTTTCGCCCTATCTTAATTGTATAATTCTTTGGCACGTTTTCATACTCTTGATCGCCATATTTTTCCGACGTTCTCGTGCCTTGACCGGACGAAACGTTGAGTTATAGAAAAGGTATTGATATTCATTGATTGCACACACCCTCACGAAATCAAACCCAACACAAACTCCTCATACTTGTACCCCTACCAAAGTCACCGTAAATATCGTAGGATTTTCATTTCTTATTCCATACTCTTGATCCTATATCTTCGTGTTTGATAGGTGGTTGGCTAACATCGTATTATTACTCTTTACAGATTGACGATCGTAGTTTTGCAGGTCAGTTGTCCCGCGGATTCGATACCTGGACTCACCAGGATATTACTTGCACGATCTCCTGCGCTTAGGAGTAGTTCTCACATCATTTGAGACGAGGCATGGGGGAACTACTCCCAAGCGCAAATGATGTGAGAACTACTCCTAAGCGCAGGAGATCGTGCAAGTAATATCCTGGTGAGTCCAGGTATCGAATCCGCGGGACAACTGACCTGCAAAACTACGATCGTCAATCTGTAAAGAGTAATAATACGATGTTAGCCAACCACCTATCAAACACGAAGATATAGGATCAAGAGTATGGAATAAGAAATGAAAATCCTACGATATTTACGGTGACTTTGGTAGGGGTACAAGTATGAGGAGTTTGTGTTGGGTTTGATTTCGTGAGGATGTGTGCAATCAATGAATATCAATACCTTTTCTATAACTCAACGTTTCGTCCGGTCAAGGCACGAGAACGTCGGAAAAATATGGCGATCAAGCGTATGAAAACGTGCCAAAGAATTATACAATTAAGATAGGGCGAAAAGATATAGAAACCAATAATTACGACACCCTAACTACGTCAACTCCAACACGTATGAAGTGAATGTGCTACGGTTGTGATTTCATTAGGAGTTAGTAATCGCTGAAATATCATGTCTTTCATATAACTCAACACTTCGTCCGGTCAGGGCACGAAGACGTCGGAAGATGAAACGATGAAAACTAGTCAAAGTGGCCGTATACGCATCACTAGCAACATTGATTTCATTATACGATGAACGCAATAATAAGTTCAGATTAGTGAACATGAATTGGCTAACCTTGTCAGGGCCTAGCCATACGGGAAGTAAATAATATCGATAATAAGCAAATACCCATCAAATACGTTGTAGAAATCAATGTTACGAGTGATTTTGACATGAAAATAGGGCTAAAGACATGAAATTCATCAACTAAATACTCCTAATTACATCACAACCATAGCACAAGGAGATTAGCCACGCATGGTGCAATAAAAATCAGATTTGATAGCCAAATACATCGTTATAATAGCAAAAATATGTTAAAATACACCAAATACGGGGTATAAGTTCAAGAAATTGTCACCAAATCTCCTCTTTAAAGCCCAAAACTCCTTTAGAATAGGAAGAATAGCCTCTGGAATTTTTGAGAATTTTCCCCTGGAGAAATACGCACAGTAGCCGCTCCAAAAGTCCAAAAATACGCCAGAATACCCCCAAAACCCCTAGAATACGCTTATATAATAGCATTGCGGGTTTTGGGGGCTTATTGGGTCCAAAACTGCATCCACATTCATTAAACCCAAACCCGCCGAGCGCTTGAGATCTCAACCGTTGGATGTTTGCGGGCTTAAACCACGGAGCGCCACCTGTGCTTTGAGATTCGCACGCGCCCGCTCCGCAAACGAAGTCGGATCGAACTCGGGGTTACATCCTGAGCGTAGGATCTCCATCCGATGGTGAACAAACGCCCACGTTGCCTAAAGGAATGCGCGCTCCGCTCTGCTGAGTTCAGCGTCCGTCGTCCGTTCGATCTCGCGGTGAGTCGCTGCGATGACGCCGCGTGTACAAGAATCCCGCAAACTTCGATCCAAGCTGATTCCGATGAGGGGTAATTTTGGGCCGTACGATCGCAAATCAACCGTCTAGACAAGGCCACGTCGCTTCCAGTTCTTTGTCGTTGGATTCGTGAACAACGCTCTAGATTGAGCCACGTTGTCAAGCCATCTTCATCTGCGATTACGAATTTGGGACGAAGCTGGGCCGTACGATCTTGATCGAACGGTGTCTAAGGCGCCGCGTCGCCTCTTGATCATGCGCCGCTCGATTGAGCGGGCGCCGTTGCGATTGCGCCACGTGGCGGATCGCTGGCGGAGATGCGTATACGGAAACGTATTCCGCGCGTATTTGCGTATTTTCGTGCGTATTTCTCCATTTAAAGTGTATTCTGCATTCAAAAATTCATAGTAATTAGCACAAATCTCAGAAAAATACAAATAAATAGTCGTTGGAATAGTGAGATCGAGACGATGCTAGGAAAAATATAAAAATGCAGAAATACACAATCAAATTCATGTTTTGTGCACAAATAGAGTAATTTCTCTAATAAATGATGATGAGAAAAATACGAATGTATTAGAGATAAATTAAGCTTCATATGGGCACACAATAGGACTAATAAGGGGGTTAAATATGCAATATTCACTCCGAATAACACCCCCCAACTAGCGTTTTGCTAGTCCCTAGCAAAAAGAGCGATAAATACGGATGATCAAATAAAAATTAATTCTATCAACCGCTTATGGCGTGGCTCAACAATGCGCTTTCCAACATGATCTTGACTATCAATATACACATCCATGACCAAGAACATTCTCATGATGTTTTCTCTAATTTAGTATGAATAAATAACATACAAGCATCGTTTTGCGCAAGCGAAAGTATAACACGTCGTTTTTCTCTAGTTTTCTTGTTTCCAAGGAATTGGCCTATCAAAACAATCATTCAAGATATGGGTAATGAAGTTGCTTAATATATATTCACCATTCCTTTTCTTTTATTCGTTCCGCGTAACGCGCATCAAGCAACATTCGCAGAAAAATGTATAACTTGGATCGCTCCATCAAATGAGTGAGTTTCCGGTCAATGGCTCCCAAATCAGATGATAATAGGGCATTAGGCCAAAAAGGACCCCTCAGACTGTACTACTCGAGCCAACCAAGTTATTTATTAGTGACATACTTCATTCATTCATTTTTCATCATTCTTTTGTCATTCATTTTTCTTTTCTTAAGCAACTCAATACCCCTCATTTTTTTAAACAAAGCATTAATAACCAAGGCCAAATTCCTCTTCAACTTGAAGACTTTTCAAAAAAATCGTGTATACTCAAGCTTTTTCATCACATCAGCATGCATGAAATAAATTCAAACTATTTCGAGATATTAATCATGACAATCGAAATTTTTTTATGAATAGCATATTAACGGTAATTCATGAAGGAAAAAAATTAATTCAAGCCATAAACAATTAGCTAGAACTCAGTTAATGCATAATCATCCGCATTTGAGGTATACGAAGGAGTTTAAAATGGTGAGATTGGTGGTTCATTCTTTCCTTATGCCATGCTTTTGAAAAAAAATCCTAAGGTCTCATACACACCCCCCAACTAAAGATGGACATTGTCCTCAATGTCGAAAGGGGTATGCGTTTATTCAAGCAAGCATCCTAGAAAGCAAATAAAATTCTACGCTACTGGAAAGAACACACCGTGTTCAAATGGCGGATCACGAATCTTTAATGGTGGAGGAAGTTGTTCAATTTGTTCCTTGCGCTCCTCGGCGATTATTCTTCCTCCTTTAGCTAAATTGGACCCCATCAACGTAACTCCCAGCATCTCTATAATCTGGTCACCTGTATCCTGCCAGAGATGAGTCACGTCAGTCCAATTTATTTTAAAATTCTTCGCCATAAACACATTCCAAATATAGTCATCAAAATAGGTGAAGTAAAATAGAGCATGGTGATGACAACTCCCTGAGAAATGTGCACTACGCTCGGTATGATGCTCGGTCAAAGTGGAGAGGGGTAAATGATTTTGGGAAAAAACTGGGGAAGGGAATGGTTCGGGCTCAATAGTGATATTCTTTAAACCAATGTCCCTAGCCGTCTCATCCTTCTGTTCATCCAAAATTGCTCGCTCATCCTCTACTTTGCACACACTTCCTGCCATGTCAATGCTTTCATTCGTGACTTCATCGTGACATGGCTCGCTCGATATACCTGCAATAGAAGATGAAGTCAAATTAGATTTTGGAAATTGAATTTCAAACGAATTATTTTCTTCTAAGCACGTGGAAATCAGCGTAAGATCTTCAATAGATTGCTGAATTTGCCGACTCCGAGCAAGGAAGTTTTCTTGGAATTGATGGGATGTGGCCTCCTGTGTCTGAATGAGCAATTGAACTTCCTCTTTCAAGTGTTGCAAAGGTACGTCTACGCTTTGCTCTCCTTGATCAAGGCTTGAAGGCTCCGTTGAAACGCACTCTGAAATCTCTTTCATGATTTCTTCGTTCTCTTGTAAAGACTCCATGTACTTCCACGCCTCTGTCGGCGTCATGACCCCCAGGAATTCCTGCAGCTGTGGTTGTAGTCCACCTAGGAAGGACTCCATAAGCTCTTTCTTCGTAAACCCATGCTGCAGATAGCTCGAAATTATGTCTGTGAACCTCCTCCAGGCCTGAAAGAAAGTTTCACAATCATTCTGATTAAAACCAACGATCTTGAGCTTCTCCATCCTATGTTTGTGTGCCTTATCATATTCTGCATCATACAAATTGTTCGTCCAATAGAATTTCATGTATTCCATATACTCCATTTTTAAAGAGAAAACAATAGAATAAAATAAAAAAAAATCCTAGACTATAAGATGGAAGGATCTCACCGAATGTTCCTCCAAACGAACTGAAATCGTAGATCGCAAGTACTGTTGTCCCCGGCAACGGCGCCAAAAACTTGCCTCGTCTCAAATGATGTGAGAACTACTCCTAAGCGCAGGAGATCGTGCAAGTAATATCCTGGTGAGTCCAGGTATCGAATCCGCGGGACAACTGACCTGTAAAACTACGATCGTCAATCTGTAAAGAGTAATAATACGATGTTAGCCAACCACCTATCAAACACGAAGATATAGGATCAAGAGTATGGAATAAGAAATGAAAATCCTACGATATTTACGGTGACTTTGGTAGGGGTACAAGTATGAGGAGTTTGTGTTGGGTTTGATTTCGTGTGGGTGTGTGCAATCAATGAATATCAATACCTTTTCTATAACTCAACGTTTCGTCCGGTCAAGGCACGAGAACGTCGGAAAAATATAGCGATCAAGCGTATGAAAACGTGCCAAAGAATTATACAATTAAGATAGGGCGAAAAGATATAGAAACCAATAATTACGACACCCTAACTACGTCAACTCCAACACGTCTGAAGTGAATGTGCTACGGTTGTGATTTCATTAGGAGTTAGTAATCGCTGAAATATCATGTCTTTCATATAACTCAACGCTTCGTCCGGTCAGGGCACAAAGACGTCGGAAGATGAAACGATGAAAACTAGTCAAAGTGGCCGTATAGGCATCACTAGCAACATTGATTTCATTATACGATGAATGCAATAATAAGTTCAGATTAGTGAACATGAATTGGCTACCCTTGTGAGGGCCTAGCCATACGGGAAGTAAATAATATCGACAATAAGCAAATACCCATCAAATACGTTGTAGAAATCAATGTTACGAGTGATTTTGACATGAAAATAGGGCTAAAGACATGAAATTCATCAACTAAATACTCCTAATTACATCACAACCATAGCACAAGGAGATCAGCCACGCATGGTGCAATAAAAATCAGATTTGATAGCCAAATACATCGTTATAATAGCAAAAATACGTTAAAATACACCAAATACGGGGTATAAGTTCAAGAAATTGTCACCAAATCTCCTCTTTAAAGCCCAAAACTCCTTTAGAATAGGAAGATAGCCTCTGGAATTTTTGAGAATTTTCCCCTGGAGAAATACGCACAGTAGCCGTTCCAAAAGTCCCAAAATACGCCAGAATACCCCCAAAACCCTAGAATACGCTTATATAATAGCATTGCGGGTTTTGGGGGCTTATTGGGTCCAAAACCGCATCCACATTCATTAAACCCAAACCCGCCGAGCGCTTGAGATCTCAACCGTTGGATGTTTGCGGGCTTAAACCACGGAGCGCCACCTGTGCTTTGAGATTCACACGCGCCCGCTCCACAAACGAAGTCGGATCGAACTCGGGGTTAAATCCTGAGCGTAGGATCTCCATCCGATGGTGAACAAACGTCCACGTTGCCTAAAGGAATGCGCGCTCCGCTCTGCTGAGTTCAGCGTCCGTCGTCCGTTCGATCTCGCGGTGAGTCGCTGCGATGACGCCGCGTGTACAAGAATCCCGCAAACTTCGATCCAAGCTGATTCCGATGAGGGGTAATTTTGGGCCGTACGATCGCAAATCAACCGTCTAGACAAGGCCACGTCGCTTCCAGTTCTTTGTCGTTGGATTTGTGAACAACGCTCTAGATTGAGCCACGTTGTCAAGCCATCTTCATCTGCGATTACGAATTTGGGACGAAGCTGGGCCGTACGATCTTGATCGAACGGTCTCTAAGGCGCCGCGTCGCCTCTTGATCATGCGCCGCTCGATTGAGCGGGCGCCGTTGCGATTGCGCCACGTGGCGGATCGCTGGCGGGGATGCGTATACGGAAACGTATTCCGCGCGTATTTGCGTATTTTCGTGCGTATTTCTCCATTTAAAGTGTATTCTGCATTCAAAAATTCATAGTAATTAGCACAAATCTCAGAAAAATACAAATAAATAGTCGTTGGAATCGTGAGATCGAGACGATGCTAGGAAAAATATAAAAATGCATAAATACACAATCAAATTCATGTTTTGTGCACAAATAGAGTAATTTCTCTAATAAATGATGATGAGAAAAATACGAATGTATTAGAGATAAATTAAGCTTCATATGGGCACAAAATAGGACTAATAAGGGGGTTAAATATGCAATATTCACTCTGAATCACCGCACTATCTTACTACATGATGTCCTCTTCGCTCCAGATATTCGAAGGAATATTATATCTGTGGTCGTGTTAATGGGTCTTGGTTATAGTTGGTTTTTTCATGATTGTAAAGTGGACTTGTTTTGTAATAATTCCTTAATTGGTATTGGGTATGTTTTCAAAGGATTTATTGTATTAAATACAATGTATGACTCCTCATTTTGTACTGAAAATTTCCTTGTTGCAAATTCTTCGACTTATGAGTCAGATATAATTTGTTGGCACGCAAGGCTTGGTCACATTGGACCAACGCGAATGGATAGACTTGCCAAACATGGCCTTCTATCCAATGTTTCAAAGGTCGATATGTCGACCTGCGAACATTGCCTTGTAGGGAAATCTTGTCGCAAGCCGTTTGGAACCGGCACAAGGGCCAAGGTTCCATTACAGCTCATCCATTCAGACATATGTGGTCCGATGAATGTCAAGACAAGACGCGGGAAGTCCTATTTCATCACTTTTATTGATGAATTCACCCGATTCGGACATATCTATTTGATATCCCACAAAAGTGAAGCATTAACCTGCTTTAAAAACTATATGAGTTTAGTGGAAAATCAATTAGATCGCAAGATTAAGGTCTTGCGAACCGATATGGGCGGTGAATATCAAACAGCAAGTTTTAATGAACTTTGTGATGAAAAAGGTATAGTTCATCAGGTTACTATGCCTTATACTCCGCCACAAAATGGTGTTGCAGAAAGGAGAAATAGGACTTTAATGGAAATGGTCCGTTCAATGATGGCGCAAGCTAACTTGCCAATCACCTTTTGGGGTGATGCATTATTCACGGTCGCTTTCATCTTGAACCGCGTACCCTCTAAATCAGTTAGCTCCACTCCTTACGAGTTGTGGAACCAAAGGTTTCCTGACTTGAACATTTTGAAACCTTGGGGGTGTGCATCCTATGCACATATTTCCTCCCATAAGTATGGCAAACTTGGGCCACGGGGAAGGAAATGTATCTTTATACGATACGCAGAAAACTCCAAAGGTTACGTTTTCATTGGTCAGGAAGACAATGGAGGTCTAATTGAATTTGAGTCGAGGGATGTCACTTTCTTGGAAACCGAGTTTCCAAGACAGGGCAATATAAGTAAGGACTTATCTCTATTTGAGATTAATGATCAAGAAGGATTACCTCATTCGAGTGGGAGAACTCTTGGTGAAGATGAATATACGTTTCAACCTTCACCAATGGATGATACGAATGATGCGAATCCTATTCCATACGGGAATAATGATCCAAGTGGGAGCATTTCTAACGACTTCCAAGTGGGAGTGATATTAGAATTGATCTAAATTCGAGTCAACAAGGACTTGAAGAATCTCAAATACGACGTAGTAGTCGTACAAGGTTGGCTCCTCTAAGATTTGAGGATGAATTTCCGCAAACCTTTATGACTTTACTACAAGATGATGACGAGCCTGCTACTTTCAAACATGCCGTATCATGTCCTACGAAAGACAAATGGATGGAAGCGATGAAGGAGGAGTTGGAATCCATGAAAGTTAACCAAGTCTGGGACTTAGTTGACTTACCCAGAGGACGTAGAGCTATTGGGAACAAATGGGTTCTCAAGATCAAGCATAAGGCTGATGGCTCTATAGACAGATATAAAGCTCGCCTTGTCGCGAAAGGTTTACGCAACAGGAAGGGATAGACCACGAAGAGACCTTCTCACCTGTTGTTCGTTTTACCTCGACTCGCCTGATTCTGGCTATGGTAGCTTGCTTAGACCTCGAATTACATCAGATGGATGTAAAGACTGCCTTTCTCAATAGAGAATTGGATGAGGAGATCTATATGGAACAACCAACAAGGTTTGTAAAAGAAGGAAACGAACATAAGGTTTGTAAACTTCGTAAGTCCATATATGGTCTTAAACAATCCTCGAGGCAATGGTATATACGATTTCAAGAAGTTGTCTTATCAAATGGGTTTTCCATGCTTGATGAAGATAACTGTGTATATATCAAGAGGATTAAGAGCAAGTACGTTATTATGTCTCTATATGTAGATGACATTTTAATAACCGGAAATGACAAGGGCTTTGTGATGGATATCAAGGCTTGGCTTTCATCAGTTTTTGAGATGAAAGACATGGGAGAAGCCGCATATATCCTTGAAGTTAAGATTTCAAGGAATCGTTCGAAGAAACTTCTTTCTCTTTCACAAAAGACTTATATAAAGAAGGTTCTAGAACGTTTTAATATGCAGGACTGCAAGTCCATTGATACTCCTATAAGCAAATGCGATAATTTATGTATGAAATCGTGTCCAAAGAACTAAAAGGAAAAGGAAATTATGGAAAAAGTTCCATATTCTAGTGCAGTTGGTAGTCTTATGTAAGCTATGATGTGTACAAGACCGGACATCTGTTTTGCCGTTGGAATGGTAAGTCGTTACTAATCCAATCTAGGGCAAGTACACTGGAAAGCGGTTAAGAGGATAATGCGGTATCTTAAAGGAACTGCGGACTATGCTTTATGCTATCAAGGAGATGCCTTGAGGCTCGAAGGCTACACTGATGCTGATTGGGCGGGTGATCTCGATGAGTGACGATCGACCTCAGGATATGTTTTTCTACTCGGATCTGGTGCAATATCCTGGAGTAGCAAGAAACAATCCTGCATCACACTTTCAACTATGGAAGCCGAGTTTGTAGCATTTAGCATGGCAGTCCAAGAGGCTGTTTGGCTTAGGAAGTTCTTAGACAGGCTAATTGATGCAAGTGACTCAGGTGCTGTACCAATACACAGTGACAGTCAAGCATCTATAGCCTATGTCAAAGATCCAAAATTCCATTGTAAGACCAAACACATAGATATCCGCTACAAATTTGCAAAAGACTATGATACGACCAAGAAGGTAGACATAAGGTACATATCTACGCATGAGATGATAGCGGATCCGCTTACGAAGGCGATCCCCAGAGATCTGTTTTACAAACACTTATCATCTCAAGGATTGCGTAAGAGCTGAGTTGTACCAATGTAAATTCCCATGTCTGTAAAAGATCAAATTTAATAAAAGAATAAGTTCTTTTTTAAACATTGCGTATGAGTTTCTAGAAAATGTTCGTGTACATTTTAAAATCTCAGCTATATTTTCTAGTATGTCGGACAGATTGAGGTTGGCTCTCTCACATGAGCAACCGCCTTTATTATATCAGACGGATAAAATAAAGATGAGACCTATTTAAAGTCAAAATCGTCAAATGGATGATTTAGAGTCATGACTTAAACAAAATGGTCGTATGAAAGATCTGCATCATATGGATGCTTACAAAAGATCTAAGAGGATTCTTAAATCCTATCTGTCTTATGCGGGATGTGGGTCCAGAAGATTATTTGAGTAGTAAAAGGGACTCAAAATCAGACATTGTGGTGTCTGATCATCATCCTTACAACATCATTAAGACATACGCTCCCTGGGAAAGGAGTGATGTTGTAATACGTATTCATACTACGTATGCATTTTGACCATTGGGTTAGAATAGTAATTGTGTTTACTATTATGTGAGACCCAAAGACCACATGGGTCTTAACTCGTTACCCTTATGAACTCTAATTGGTTCCTTAAGATTTGACTGGGTGATTGCTATCTTAGCATGTTGATTATGGACTATGGTCAATTCGGTCTGGCGGTGCATGTTAGAAAAACGAGTCAAGTCAAGATCGAAAGGATCGTAAGAAGAGAAAGATTAATTTCATATTCACATTTGGACTTTAAAGATTTAAAGCTGGCCAGCCAATTGTAATCCAGATGGGATTCAATTGTTGAATATAAAGTATAAGAAATGTGAAGAAATAATCTAGGGTAAAGCATGCGGTGATCTACTCAACTTTGCACCTCGAGGAGTGTTGTGTATCTCTAACAAGTGCACAACAGCGGACTCTATGCGCATGACAGTCACACGGCCTATTTCTCGGTATGATAAACAGAAGAGTTAAAGGAAAAGATGTTTCCTTACAATCCCCACAAGTGTGAGTGGGAGATGTTGGATATGGACGACATGAATACACCCATGAGGGGATGTATGAGGGTATACGAACCTCAGATGTCGCCTGTACAAAAGCATGCACGAAGGGAACCTTTTGTCATGTGAAATGGACCACTCGATAAGTGGAAAAAGTCACTTTATAAGTGCATAAAGGCACTTGATAAGTGAATGAAGAAGAGGATAAGTAAATGTGCTAATATAGGCTAATAAGCTTATATTTAGTTATTTCCTACAATAACTACACCTAAAGCCTATAAATAGGACCCAAGGGTAAGGCATTTACACTAATCTTACCGTGTCATAAGTTTGCATAAGGCAACTTGTGTTCTTCTTCTCCCTTCCATTAAAATCCTATTCTAAATAGAGATTTAGGCGGTGAAACGCTGCTTCGATCCTCCGTGACGAAGTACTAACCATTGTGGCTAATCCAAGGGCAAAGTTCAGAGATTACGGTGCCGCGTACGCAAGCGTAAGTCTCTACTTTATTATTCGATCCTAACGTCATTGTTTTGACAGGATCCCACATTAATACCCCCAACTCGTTCGACAGTGGGCCCCGCAAAATTGGATAGAATGACTCGATCGAGCAGCTTAGCTGCTCGGTCGAGTCAGACAGAAATTAAAAATTGACTTTAGGACACTCCCACTTATGCTCAATCGAGCATGGCCTGCTCGTTCGAGCAGATCGCTACTCGGACCGAGCAGGGGCTGCTCGAGCCGCGTAGACAAAACATCGTTTTTCTTCGTTTGGCGAGCCTGCGCTGCTTGACCGAACAGGAGGCTGCTCGGTTGAGTCGGTGTCTGCTCGGACCGAGCAAAAGCTGCTCGGGCCGTGTAGACAGAGTGATGTTTTGAGCTTCTTTCTCGTGCCTGCGCTGCTCGACTGAGCAGGGTGGCTGCTCGGTCGAGCAACCTGTATTCCCTTTTTTGCTCTTCTCCTTTGATCTGCTCTTCAAATTTGCTGCTCTCCTCCAGCTTTCTTCCATTTAAAACGTTGATTTGCATGCCCCTTCATGTTCAACCTATAAAAAGGAAGAACCCATCAAATTTTTATGATTTTTTGTTTTTAAGAGAAATAAACAGCGTTTTTATTTGGTTTTCTTAAATAGATAATGTAAAAATAAGAAATTGAAAAAGAAAATCCAAGGTATAAGAGATTGGGTTGCCTCCCAATAAGCACTTGTTTTGAGTCATGAGCTCGACTCCCTCAAGATCTTCAACAAATAGCGAGGGATTCCTTGATGAAGTACGTCTCCTCTTGCCAAATTGGTTCTCCTGCTCTGTACGCTTAATCCTCTGGCCGTTTACTTTGAAATTGCCATTTTTCCCTTCGAGCTCTATGGCACCCCCTGGAGATAATCTTACTATCTTGTAAGGGCCGGACCATCTCGATTTTAATTTCCCGGGGAAGAGGCGTAATCTTGAATTGTAGAGGAGTACCTGGTCACCGACATCATGGCAAACCACAGTGATGTTCCTGTCATGATAGGCCTTGTTCCTCTCCTTATATATCTTTGCATTCTCATAGGCGTATCGCTGAATTTCGTCAAGCTCGTTGCTGTGCAAGGCTGGTCTTGTGGCGGTGCTCTGGTAATCAAAGTTCATTTTCTTTACTGTCCAATATGCTCTGTGTTCCAATTCTACCGGAAGGTGGGAAGCTTTTCCATACACTAGTCTGTACGGGGGAGTTCCGATGGGAGTTTTGAAGGCGGTGCGATATGCCCAAAGGGCGTCTTCCAACTTGTGTGACCAATCATTCCTCGAGGCGCTCACCATCTTCTCAGGGTGCTTTTGATTTCCATGTTGGATACCTCCACTTGACCACTAGTTTGAGGGTGATAAGCAAGAGCGACCTGTGATGAACTCCATATTTATTTAGCATCGTCTCGAACTTTTTCTCAATGAAATGGCTTCCTCCATCACTTATGATTATCCTGGGAACTCCAAAACGAGGAAAGATGGTATTCTTGAAGAATTTGGCTACTACCCTCGCGTCGTTTGTCAGGGTGGCCATGGCCTCCACCCACTTCGAGACGTAATCAACGGCGACCAAGATGTACTTATTGCCGTTACTCGATGGAAAGGGCCCCATGAAGTCAACGCCCCAACAGTCAAATAGTTCTATCTCCAAGATGCCCTAAAGGGGTGTTTCATTCTTTTTCGTGATATTTCCTATCCTCTGGCATCTATTGTATTTCCTGATGTATTCATTCGCATCTCTAAATATAGTGGGCCAAAAGAAACCACTTTGGAGGATTTTTGCCGTGGTTTTGGTGACAGCTACGTGTTCCCTGTATGGTTGATCGTGGTAATGCGATATGATGGAAGTCGCCTCTTCCTTTGGGATACATCGTCTGATGATCCCATCAGCGCACGTTTTGAATAGGTACAGGTCATCCCAAAAGTAGCTCTTGGCGCCATGAAGGAATTTCCTCCTCGAGTAAGTCACCAACCCTTGCGGGACTATGCCGCTTACCAGGTAGTTCACTATATCTGCGTACCAGGGGTCTTCAGAGGAGTTCGCCGCAAATAACTGTTCGTCGGTGAAAGAATCATCAATTGGCTGTCATCCCCGTGCTTTTGAATTAACAGCGATAGGTGGTTTGCTGCTACGTTCTCCGCTCTTTTCTTGTCTTTGATCTCAATATCAAATTATTGGAGCAGGAGGATCCACTGTATCAAACGTGGTTTAGCGTCCTTCTTGCTCAGTAGATATTTTAGCGCCGCGTGGTCCATGTGAATAATCACTTTAGACCCCAAGAGGTATGATCTGAACTTCTCGATAGAATAAACCACGGCTAGCATCTCCTTCTCCGTAGTGGTGTAGTTCTTTTGAGCATCATCCAGAGTCTTGCTAGCGTAGTATATAGCATGAAGCTTTCCTTCTTTCCTTTGGCTTAGAGCGACTCCCACGGCTTGGTCACTAGCATCACACATCAGTTCAAATTGCAGATTCCAATCCGGCGGCTGTATAATTAGGGCTGAGATTAGAGCTTCCTTTAACCTGTTAAAGGCTAACAAGCAGGCGTCAGTAAACACAAAAGGAGCGTCCTTGGCGAGGAGCTCCGTGATAGGGCGGGCAATGTTGGAAAAATCCTTTTAAAAGCGGCGGTAAAAACCAGCGTGCCCTAGGAAACCACGGATACCCTTGAGGTTAGTGGGAGGCGGTAAACTCTTGATAACTTCGCCTTTGGCCTTATCAACCTCGATTTCCTTGGAGGTGATGACCTGGCCAAGCACAACAACTTCTGTCACCATGAAATGACACTTTTCCCAATTTAGGGTCAGATTATTGTCATGACACCATTCTAAAACCTTGGATAAATTGGCAAGACAATCATCGAACTCGGTGCCATAAACAGAGAAATCGTCCATGAAGACTTCCATAATATTTTCGATGAAATCTGAGAAAATAGATGTCATGCACCTTTGAAATGTGGCAGGTGCATTACATAGGCCAAACGGCATTCTTCGGTAGGCGAATGTGCCATATGGGCATGTGAACGTTGTCTTTTCTTGGTCTTCCCGATGCAACGGGATTTGGAAGAACCCTGAATATCCATCTAGGTAACAAAAGTATTTGTGTTTGGCTAAGCGCTCAAGCATTTAGTCAATGAAGGGTATAGGATAATGGTCCTTTCTGGTGGCCTTATTAAGTTTCCTATAGTCGATACATATAAGCCAACCATTGACAGTCCTAGTGGATATTAGCTCATTTTTTCGTTCCTAACGACTGTCATGCCCCCTTTCGTGGGGACCACCTACACAGGGCTAACCCATTTACTATCGGAAATGGGATAAATAATGTCGGCCTCTAATAGCTTCAAGACATCCTTCTTCACTACCTCCTTCATATTGGGATTTAATCGCCTTTGAGGCTCAATGGAAGTGGCGTTCTTATCCTCAAGATGAATCCTATGGGTGAATATGGTTTCACTAATGCCCTTCAGGTCAGTAATGTTATACCCTATTACCTTTCTATGGGATCTACAGTTTTTTAGGAGGCTTTCTAGCTGGGGTTCGGTGAGGGCTGCACTGACAATAACGGTGTATGTGGAATTCTCGCCCAAGAAAGCATATTTCAAATTAGCAGAAAGAGGTTTTAGTTCTAACTGAGGGGGCGCTGTACCCCCGTCATCTCTCACCTATGAGAAGGACGCGTCCTCAATAGCTGGCTTAGAAGATGGAAACTCTTCGTTGTCAGAATTATAGGATGATCAGGGAGATGATGGTATGTCGTGGCAGACGTCTCCAGATTCTGTTTCCATAGCGCACCTATCAACAAAGTAAAACATTCAGGCACACATTTGCTATCGAGCATATAGTTGGGAGAAGTTCCCTGGTCAATGTCGTTTTGTAATGGGTCGGAATCCATGTATCCCTCGCAGATGTGTTCTTCATATGTCGCAGTCTGTGGGATGCTATCATTATATAAGCGTAGGGTGTCTCCTTCGTATCGCATATAGACTCCGTCCGCGATGGGGATGCCTGCATTATGGAAGGCGTTCGCGATAAAATCTGAGAGTTCTTGTGTAACCGGGTCATCTGTAGGGAACTCCACTTGACCATAGGCCCATACATCAGTTACCACACTCTCCATTATATCTAATTACTGAGAATCATTCAATGGCTCCCATTGACGAGTCTCTCTCCAACTTGTGTCAACAGGTAAGGCTTCAATGGTTTGGAGGAACATCACGTCCTCTTCGAAGCTTATGTGAATGTCGCCCTCAATGGTACCTACATTAGAAACCTTGTTCGTTATATGATCTATGACCAATTGCTGATTTATGTTACCTGCAACATAGGTTCCTGATCCGATAAACCGAAACGCATCAATCAATTCCCTAGCTACACATTCAATCATGGATTCGTCCATGTGTGAATCCTGAAGACCATGTATATGATACGGAGAAAAGCGAAACTCATCTGAGTCACTGTCAGACTCACTGGTCCACTGTACTTACATCACCATCTCTATCACTTTTGATTAATCAATAATGATCACTAGCTGGAGGGAGATGTTAGTGGCAAAGTAGAAATAAAAATAGAAGAAGGGTGGAAAGATAAGGGATGGTAAGAATTGCTAGCAAACTATTCAAAATAAAAAATAAACTGAGATACACTATTGCCGTCCCCGGCAACGGTGCCAAATACTTGACGCACCCGGAACCTACACCTAGATTCCACCTAGCGGTGTCACATTTGTTGGGCATAGTATGGCCCCTAGGTGTCAATTTCGGGCTCTATCCACAAGCGGATGGTATCAAATTATAGTATAAAAGATGTTGGATCCCACAGGGACGGTGACAGTGTATTTGGGGTCTCAGCTTATTTTTATATATCTCGGAGTGAGATAGCTGTCGGGTTGAAAGGATTGGTTGTGGTATTGTTGTTGATTCAATAATAAAAGGAACTAGGGTATTAGGGATCACCGCTAAGACCATTGGAGATCGATGTTGGAATAAGATACTTACGTTGCATTAGGGTTAGGGAAATAATCTCCCAATTTGTACCACTCTCGCGGATTAGAATTTCGAGGTATTTCGGTGGCTCTCGTTGACGCAATGGCGGTAGCCGTCAACGTAGCGATATAGTTCGTCGGTGGATCCCCTCAAGGCACGAGCCGGGCATGGTCATGAGCCTTGCTTGGATCCACCGATTTCCCTATTCGAATCCTAAAGATACCCCTTAAGCTCATCAATTTCACAGACCGTTGGCATGATCTCAGTGCAGGTTATCCTAGGGATTCGGAAGGATCAACCGAAATACTCCCCTTTATTTCCAATTCAACCTTGAGATCCAGATCTACATCTCCCACCTAAAGTCTTAGGGCTAACCCATCAACCCTAGAAGAGACTACTCACACATGGCGATATTGACGAATAAAAATGCGGTTTTTATCAAAGAAAACATCGTAGTAAATTTATTAATTAAGAATCAAATTACTTACGTACCGAAGACAAAGAAGAACAGTAGCTAATAATAATTCCAGAGAAATCCAGAAAATTTCAGAACGCAAGAACAATTGATCACGCCAAAAAGAATTCAATAATCTCCAAAATCTCGGTTTTGATCTAACAAAATTGTTTATAATCTCCGCTTCTCTCAAAACGTAATTCAAAAATCAACAAAAGAACGAACTCTCCCAAATGCACAACCTAGATCCACTCTTCACTCCCAAGTGTGCATCAGACGGCGACGCGAGAAATTCCAAAAATATCATTCAGCGTCGCCGACCGAGTCAGTGACTCGGTCGAGCAGGGCTTGCTCGGTTGGGCTGCTCGATCGTGCAGCCCTCCTACTCGGTCGAGTATGTCAGGGAGTCACACTTCTCCAAAATATGCCACTCTGTCTGCTCGGCCCGAGTCAGCCTTGCTCGGTCGAGCAGCCAGCTGACTCGTCGCCATAAGATCTGCTCGGCTCGAGTAGAAGGTTGATCGTGCTTTAAAGATAGGAGCTGCTCGACCGAGCACCATGGGTGCTCGGTCTGATCAGCCTGCGTATCTGCTCCATATTTCGGCTTGAGCAGCTGCTCTGCTCGGTCGAGTCGCCTGGAAAAATATCAGCTGAAGCTCATGACAGCTCCTCCTCTCTTCTTGCTCTCTCCTCCACTTCTCCCATGGCTCCCAAAACTCGGCGAAGTCCTGTAGGGCTTCGCCAACGGGCTCACTGGTATGTCAGATGTGTCCATATCCAAAGTGGGTCCCGAATCGCTCCAAAATCCCTGAAAATCCATAAAACACTACGAAACTCGAATATAACGTTAGAATAGCAATATCGTAGGAAAATACGGGATTTGGGTGTTAAAATGGCATGAAATGCAATGACATGATGCTATGAAAAGATGTAAATTATGGACACATCACTAACCCATCAGCCCTAGAGAAGACTACTCACACATAGCAATTAGAACAAATAAAAATGCCATTTTTTGCCATGTAAAACATCATAGCAATTAAAACAAGTAAGAAATGAGAATCTTACGTACCAAAACTGGGAGAAACAAAACTCAATAGAAAATAAACGAGCTCTAACAGATCCCAAGGTGCAAGAGACAATAAAAATTCAATCTTTTGCAACGACGGCTCAATCCAAAAACCTATATCTCAAAACAACTAATAAAATCTCTCCTAATTAAAAATAATCAAAAAGCCCCTCTAAAACGTCAAGAAAAATGTCTTAAATACAAAGAGGGTGGACCCCACAAGAAAATCTGAAAGTCTGGAAATTTGGGGCCCACATGTCATCGACCGAGTCGGCTGCTCGGTTGATCAGGCACCGTAGCTACTGCTTGCTAGAAAAGGGATTCGGGCTACTCGGTCAAGTAGCCCGCCTACTCGGTCGAGTTGTCAGTGGGTCGGAACTCTCCAAAGTGTCTCTCTGCCTACTCGGGTCGAGTAGGTTCTGCTCGGTCGAGTATGATGCTGATGAGAGGAAGCTCGGGAACTGCATCGACTCGGTCGATTCATCACTCTGCTTGGTCGATTTGGGCATGCATGTTCTTCCTGCTGGACTCGTGTGTCAGCTCGACCGAGAAGCTGGTGCGACTCGGGTCGAGTCGCCTGGGAAAAACTGCAGGGGCTTGGGCTTTAGCTCTTTTCTCTCGTTCGCTTGTCCTCTTCTCCTCCCACATGCTTCCAAACCTTGGCGAACCCCTGTAGAGCCTCGCCAACGGCATCATGGATGTGCTGGATGTGTCCATGTCTCACAATGCCTCCAAATCGCTACAAAATCTCTGAAAATCCACGAAGCTCTACGAAACTTGAATATATCATTAGAAGCACAGTATCGTATGAAAAATGCGGGATTTGGATGCAGATATGACATGAAATGCAATGAAATTATGCTATGAAAAGATGGAAAATATGGACACATCAAAATCCCCCAAGCTTACCTCTTACTCGTCCTCTAGGAAGGCGAATACTAGGCTCACCGGGCGATAATAAAAGAAAATAGAAGAGATATGAAATGGAGAGGGATGTAAAATGTTTAGTCAGATCTCAAGCCCAAGCAGCGTATCACAATACTTCGAATAATAAAACACATGCTAATAGTATTTTCAAGTCTTACTAATCATATGGCTTGCATGCAACAAAGACAAAGGTAGGGATCCTCTAAAATCATGCCTCGTCAACTCATATCAACATCATCCATCCCATAGAGTCTAGTATAAAAAGAGTTGGCAACGAACTTTTCAATCAATAGATATAAGTGGAGCACAAAGAGATCACACCAACAAGCAATAGAGAATGGAAATAGGTCATGACATTCAAATATTCACTTCAAATCGTGTAAAATCTCCAAGGCTAAAATATTTCGTAAAATTTAAGCTTTATCAAATCTCCCCATTGTGCACCATATCCACTCTAATGTCATACTCACTCTTATAATCAAATGGTTCACCCCCCCAAGCTTAGCTTGATGCGTCGCATCTAGGAATATGATGTGGAATTTTTGTCTTTTCCCAAGTTTTGTAGTAGCTTCTGATAATGATATAGAAAATATTCTTCTTTTCTTTTTCTTTTTCTCATTTTTTTAGAAATATTTTTGGGTTTTTGGAAGCTATCTTTTTCTTTTGGGATTTTTGGGAGGTATGTGTGGTAAAAGTAGCAGTATGGGGGCGAAACCAAATGATATGTAGAGAATCATAAAGATATGTGGAGAGGGAAGATAATATATCACTTGGTTCACTCATTAGATGTGCACAATGGTTCAATGGGATAATACTCTAACTAAACTCATAGCTAGCATGGGTATTTTCATTCATCTCAACGAATAATGAAAGCATGTGGTATAAAGCACAATAGTATCAGGCATGCAAACAGAAGTGGATAAGATAACAAACAGGTGCTCCAAATATTCTAATGATGCTTGAACCTAGGTGCATTACCCAATAAAGAACGTGCTAGATACTACTTCATGCATTCAGTTTCAATTCATCTTAGGCATTAAATTAGAAAGATCAGCAAGAGAATATGGAAGCATATAAATAGTAAGACTGAGATTACTCTAAAGAGCATGTCAAGAGATATAAGCATCGTGAGTAGCTACTGAGGGCTATAAGAGATATCATCATGTATAACAATTCTAGCAAAAAGGGAAAAAGGGCGGAGAGAGTAAGAAAATGGAAACAAGCATGTAAGCATGGCAAAAAGTGGAAAACGTGATGCTGAATAAGAAAAAAGATGGAGAGGTGGAAAATGGGTGGAAAAGTAAAGTAAAAAAGGTGCAAAATGAAAGAAAAATGTAAAAAAATAAAAAATAAAAAATAAAGCGATAGCGCTCATCTCCCAAGCTAAACGTAGCAGTGTACTCAATGCTGAGAACATGCCGGTAAGTGGGAAATGAAGCGAGGGTGGGTGGGTATGGAGATAGAAAGTGAATGGAAAGTAAAACTGGGCAAATGAAAGAAAAAGTGATATGATGCAAGGATAAAGTGATGATGCAAATGCATGGACTGATGCATGGTGGTGGTGGAGTGAAAATAAAAAGCAAAATGGTCCTCCTCCAAGCTGTGTAAGACTAAGGCTCCGAAAAGACAGATGGGCACAAAATAGAATGAGGGAAGGACCCTAGCAAAAGAGTGAAAAGTGCGTCAAACAGGGGCACCACCCTCTGGAGGTGGTGATGGGTCCCCCTGCTGTGGACCAGAGACCGTGGCAGCCAGCTATGGCTCGACAAGTGTGTCGGCTGGGCGATCAGCGGTACTGGAAGTGGGCTCAGTGGAGAATGGGACAATGGCAGTCTCGACTAGTGTGGAAGAGTGTGCGTTGACGACTAGAGAGCTCACTATCGTGGCTACCAACTCAGGGGAAGAAGTGACATGCTCTGTAGGAGCGTGAGAGTGAGGGGCACTAAGTGGTGCGGTGGTGGAGACATGGGCTGGCCTGGGGGAGAGGCGTAAGCAAGGATCATGGGAGGATGGCCCCATGTCCACAGCAGGTCTATAATCGAAGCGAGGTCCGCCTCGACTCTCTGCTAATGGATGGCTGTCGAGCGGGCAAAGTCTTCGAATCACGTCGAAGGTGAGAAGTCACGTCCTCCTCCACTGTCAGACGAGCATCAGTGGTACGGGAGTCAAGGGGAGGACAGGAGCTATGAGACACCACTCTCGTAGAATGGTCCCGTGGAGAGGGTCTACGGTGCCTAGGCTGAAGGATCGGAGTGGGTGTACTCGCAGGGATCTCGACGGTGGAAGTGTGCAGTGTAGTGAGGTCGAGATCTGGAGAAACAAAGGAAGCTGAGGCAGCATCGATAGCAGAAGAAGGAGATGTCGTCGACACAGATGTGCGGACAGAAGTCGAGACGCTCTCGGTGAGGATGGCTACTACCGGTGTGGTGGTGGTGCGAGTGAGTGGTGTAGGGGACCCTAAGGAGGTAGGCAGAGAGGCTAGAAGGTCTCTAAGCGGTGGAAGGGTGCTGGCTGGCTCCTACTCCGAAAAGTGTAGAGCAGTCGGCTCAGGAGCAGATGGGATGACCGTGCCCGCAGGTATGGGTACGGAGGAGACATCGGCATGGGTGTAAGAATCGCCTTACCCTTGCAATACTAACAATAACACATTAGAGGGGGGTGAATAGTGTAATGGCAATAAATCGTGCAATTAAAATTAAACTTGCAAATGCGGAATAATAAATGCAAGAGAAATTAATCAACAAAATCAATCCAAACACAAACACAAGATATTAACCTGGTTCACCAAACTTGGGTACGTCCAGCCACACCAATATTCACTATATTTTCCACAAAGAGAAGTGAATACAAATCCCACAAAGAGATACCTCACGCAGAGGATTTTGTCCTACACAAGGACCCAACCAATCCAACACAAGGGTCAAACTCTCACCTAGAGAATTACTAACTCCCACTCAAAGAATTAGGGTTAGCCCTACATTATGACACCAAAATCCCACAAAGAGAGTTACTCCCACAAAGAGAGTTATTCTCCACTACTACAAAAAAATGCTTGCATAGCGCTTTTTTTTACACTTGGATAGCGCTTTTAAGCGCTATCCAAGCTACCGCTATGGTAGCTTGGATAGCGCTTTTAAAAGCGCTATTGTAGTGTTTTACTAAGATAGCGCTTATAAAAGCGCTATCCAAGCTACCGCTATGGTAGCTTGGATAGCGCTTTTTAAGCGCTATCTAAGTGGTTTACTAAGATATGTTTGGACTGTCTGTGCGCATTAGCCACAGAATGTCCGTGGCTAATACTCATTAGCCACGGAATGTCCGTGGCTAATACTTATTAGCCACAGACTGTCCGTGGCTAACGAGCATTAGCCACGGACATTCCGTGGCTAATGTTTAATTTTTTTAAAAAAACAGAAAATCAAACAAATTTCATTCACAAATCAAGCATTTCATTCACAAATCAAGCATTAATAATAATCATCCACAAATCAAATCATGAAGGGACAATCCTCATTAATAGATGTGGCTGTTAGGGGTATATTGTTTAAGGCATACCTAACAAAACTGCATCTACATTCATACAATGATAACAACAAATAATACACAGCAGTCATTATGATATTGATACGAACAGAGACAGGATGAAACCAAAATTTGCTCTCTCCGAAATGAATTTACAATCCAGCATTCTATGCATCAATTAACACTAGTCACATCCAAGACAACTTCATATACAAAGACAAGCTGAACCCCAAATTCCTTGCACTTCTGATCGCGAATTCATATTCAACTATTTTTTCTTGATTGGAAACTTTTCACATCATCCAGTTATGCCATCCTTGTCTTCGCTCATTTGTGAACTGTACTGACGGGATGATGGGGAGTAACCTGGTGCTGTTGGTGAGTAGCTGACACTCGGACTGTGATCAAAATTTCAAGTAAGATGAATGTGGCCAATGATTATAGTATTACACTGAATCAATCAAAGAAAAGAATTGAGAAACTCACGGTATTAACAGAACAAACCTCTGGATCAATCAAAGATGGAAGGATTTGTCAAGAATGTACTTTCCGACTGCATTACTGGCGCCTGGTACTGTGGGTTAAAGACTCTCCGTGGGTGATTATCTTCTTCTCGAGCTCAGGCTTGTTGGCACCCAAGTTTATCCAGCTGATGTCCATTTTTCAGGAAAAAGAAAGTTGGAGTGGCACGAATATCCCATGATGAACTAAGTTCCTGCAACACAACCAAATGCTCATACTGACCCTCCCATGAAAATGCCATTTTTAATTGGTGGTTACTTGTATGAAAATTAAAGTTCTCCAACCATTAAATTGTGGGAAAAGTTCTGAAAATACCATAAACTTTTGGAGTAGGTCTAAACTACCAGAACTTTCAAAATTCCTCTTAAATAGCTTACCCATCAGTTTTAACCTAGCATCGTTTTCTATTATGGTAACTTGTGGCAAACTCAAGTCATGTATAAAGAAAACAGGAAAAGTAACAAAACTCATCTTGCATTTTACCTGATTTATATAGTCCATCTACGTCCCCCACAAGTTTGAACATGCAGGTGGATGAGTTTGCTGACTTCTGTGATCCAATGATGAAAGCAAACAAACATGTAAGATGAGGCAGTAGAAGCTTACATATTTGCAAGTAATAATTTTCCATTCACACTGTTCCGAAGAGAGAAGTAGAAAATCACCACAATTATTTGCCCTGTTTAGCTATCAAGGAGCTGGGATGAGAAATAGAGCAAGAACCACATCTGACATTATCTATTCTGCTCCATGTAAGAAACCTTACCCATCTCGAAGGAACACTCGTACTTTTTCTTAGAAGTTGAAATATCAAAACTTGACCTATGCGAAAACAGCAAGTTGTACTAACAGCATGACATGATGCCATAATACCATGTAATATGACCTTATCAGAAACAAGGGAGGTTATGGTTATAAGAGATAAGTAATAAAAAACAATTAGATTTTAGTCCAACAGTGAGGTTCCTCAATGTGCACATATGATACCGTTATGGTCTGATAATTCTGTAATTTCTAAGGACTCTTTCTACCTAACCCAATAGATAGTAACCTTATCGTGTCTCAGTAAGAGATAAGTCATGCTTTGGAACACAACATCCAGTTGCAACATGGTTATGTGTAATACATTGACAGTCGAGTATACCATCCAGTTACAAAATATGTGATATTGCACCCATGGCGGAAGCTGCAGAACCAAAAAAGAATGGCCGAAAACTCACATACTACACGTCCATGAGTGTATTTATTTCAAAAAAGTCCATTTACCTTCGCCATGGTCGCTCCAACCTCATCATTACGGCACAAGACAATGGCATATGACTGACAAGCAACCAAGTCTTAGGTTTACTCAAAATATAATAGAAGATTCTACACCACAAGGCCCTAAAATGAAGGTCTTAAAAGTCAGCTAACAAGTTTACTAAACTCCATATGTACATTGTTCTTATCATTGTTCCATTCCAGGGCCAACTGATCAACATACCATGTATAAGTTAACTTAATATGATCGAACAAATAAAAGTATTGGCATATGACAAAAGAAATCAATGATCAAAAAAGGGTAGTAAGTCAACAATTAACATTTATCAAATAGCTTACCCCAAAAATTCTCTCCAACCATTTAATTCTCGAACATATGCATATATTATAGGTGTTCTTCACAATAACTGAAGGCAGATAATCCAGCTTTTCATAAAATTTCGAGAAGACGGAAGTTTACAAGGAAGATGGAATGCCAATCTGAGAACCAGAGGATCGACGCCTCCTTCATCATCGATCAGATCAAGGACGACGAATAAACGGTCTGCTGTTGGATTAGGATCTGTAGTAGTGCTCACTAAGAGAATATCCAATTCCCACTAAGAGAAATACTCCCACAAAGAGAGTGTCTAATTCCCACAAAGAGAATTAGAGTTTCAAAGAAACACCAAGTAACACAAAACTCTTACCTATGCCTTGAGATGTACTTACTCATAAATGAATGCAAGGCATGGAAGAGGATCTCCTAGTGTTGAGATTAGCTTGATAGCACTTGGATGATTTCCCTTGAGCTTGACTTCAATGCATGAAGGAGATTTAGAGCTCTAAGAGGGAAATGAGAGAGTTTGAGAGTGGCTTATTTCATCTCTAAGGATTTTCAATAGCATCAAGAAGTTCTTATGAACTCAGCCCTCTCATATATATAGGAACCCTATAGGAACTCTCAAAAGCCAAGAAAACGGCCAAAAACAAAAAGGTGCAATGGCTATATTTTGGGCTGAAACGTCACAGACAGTCGACTGATGAACAAATGAAAGTCGACTGTCCAACGGCTAAATAAATCCCAACGACTATAATCTGAGCTTCGACAGTCGACTGTTAAAGAAGAAACAGTGGACTGAAAACAGGACATGCCCATGTTAAACCTTCAGCAGGCGACTGCTGCATGGGATGGAATAAAAAAGAGAGTTGCACTCTTACTCCCAGTATGCATACATGCGACCGATGAACAAAGTACAACGATTGTAAAATAGACAGGCGACTATTTATCCTCCATCAAGCGACTGCTGCATGTGATGGAAATAAACATAGAGTTTCAACTATCGTACTTATGCCTTTCAGACAACTGTTGACCATTTCACAGGCGACTGTAAAGATACAGGCGACTGTAAATTGAACATCAATTGACTGATGCGAAAAGCTCAAGTAGAGTCAATAAAAGGTTGACTTGAGCAGTGCACCAAAGTCGACTGTAGAAGGCTCGACAGGCGACTGGAATCACCCAGTCGACTATAAAACCTTCAACATGCAACTGTTGGAGAGCCAGAGGCTCCAAATAAGTATTTTGGCAAGATGAGCCTATTGGGTTGGATTCTATGATAATCCTAAGGCTCTCTAAGATGGTTAAATGCATATGCATGAATGAGTAGACCATCTATCAAGGCATTACATTAAACCTAGACTCAAAAAAGAGAGAAAGCAATAAATGAAATATTACATGGATTACAATACTTTCCTTAGAGTCTATGGCTTCAATCTTGATGCCTTGATGCTCCCCATCATCTCCAAGCTTTGGCACCCCTTGAGTCCAAGCTTTGGCCCTTCACCACTTGATGTCCATCCTTGCACCAAGTGTTTAGTCTCCAAGAATGATATTCTTGAAAAGTAACTAAGAGACTAAAACAAGAGAGTTATTAGCCACAACATAATGTTGTGATCATCATAAAAATAACATTGGTATGAAACACCAATACTCAACAAGAGGCCTCGGGGCAGAGGGTGGTGACAGTCCCTGTGGTCCCTACGGTGCTGGGGGTGGTGGTGGCGATAGAGTGGAGATGGATGTGCCTATGGGTGGTGGTGGGTGTGCAGGCTGTGCAGGCTAGGCGGCCACAATGGCGGCTAGGTCGGGCTCCTCGTCCTTAGAAGAGCTGAGCACCAAGGCGTCGGCATCAACCTCGACGGGCACTCCGGGGGGCTCGAGGACGTGGAGGGCAGGAAGTGGAAAGACACTATCAATCATCTATCTCTGCTGGACTGGCGCTATGGTGGTGAGGGGCAGGCAGGACTAAGTGGGGTGAGTGATGTGTGCCTAAAACATAGGCCCAGTGATGTGCCCCATATGGCCTGATGATGTGCATGTGCTCAAGCACGCCCAAAGTCAAGCGCGTGGGGCCAGGGGGTCCCTAGGCCATCAGGAAGATCTAGGCTCAGCATCCGTGTGAAGATAGTGAAAAATCCGTCGCAGTAGATATCCGTGGCAAAGCAGGTGCGGGTAGTCTGTAGGAGGCGGTAACACAGCCAGTGGGCTGCGTCGAAAAGGATGAAGGGGTGGAGGGAGCCGTCTAGGTGGTAGCACAGGAGTCGGGTCATTCCCATGAGATGGGAGAGTTCAGGTAAGGACATGGTCCTGACTTCTGATCGGCATAAAATGGTGGTGGCGACGTGTCGCTGGGCTTAGCGAAGGCAAGGGTGCACAATGCATGATGCCTTCGCCTGACTGGGGCGGTAATGGTCCAGAACAGTGATGCAATGCCAGAATGTAGAGGCATCGAACGGGGACAGCTCGTAGTCTATGGAGAAGGCGGCACAGGGGTCAGGGACGTCTGGGAAGTGGAAGTGAGCGTGGATCTGGGTGTACGTGACCACGAAGTCGTGGTCCAGCAGCCGGAAGCTAATTCCATCGCCCGCCGGTGTACGGGCAATGGAACTCAACACCTCTAGAGTGAGTCGACTATAGGTGGGGGGTGGGCAGCGAGGAGTCAGTCGAAACCGATGGTGCGGCAAAGCCAATGGACCTCCTGCAGGAGTCCTAGGCACCGGATGGTGGGGATGTGGATGAATTGTATGGGAATGATCCTCTGCTGCGACAGCTCGACGAAGCGGTTGCGGTGCCCATCGTCCCGAATGGTGATGCCGAATGTCCGCACCCGCAGTGGCAGAGAGGCGGGAGGGGCGGGTGGTGTAGTAGTGGGGATGGGGGCGGAAGTGGCAGAGATGTGTGGGCGATGTGGCGGGTGATCGTGAGCGGGTAGTACGGCTAGTGGGAGGTTAGTGGCGTAGTCTGAGGAGTCAGACGAGGACGACGAATCGACCATGTACTCCTCCTCGATGGTGGATGAAGCGGTGCGACGAGCAAGGCGTGCTGGCTAAGAAGAGGAGGCGCTAGTGGCCTTCCTCTTCACACGCTGTGTAGGTGTGGGCTCCCTCCTCCAAGTGCATGGAGGCATCGTGCTACAAGCACGCGGAGTGTGTCGGAATAAAAATAAAGAGAGGGTAGAGTGTACCAATACGACAGTTGTGGCAAGAGTGATGTGATCGGGCACGTGCCTGTCTGCTAATCTGTGGTATCCCCCAAGCTACTTCGGGACGTGTCCTCCTATGTAGGCACAATGTACCTGAAATAGAAGGAGAAAATAATATCAGTGGGAGAAAAAGAAGTGTGGGGGGAGACTGGTGTGCGAACTCGACTGAGCACAAGCTATACTCGATCGAGTAGGTCAGGCTGTGGGGGTGCCATGGTGGGAAGCGTTCTCGACCGAGCACCAAGTGTGTTCGGTCGAGTAGGTCGGAAGGGGAGGGGGTTTAGGTGGATGACTCGGACGAGCACTAATTATGCTTGGTCGAGTAAACCGGGTTGCCCTAGGGCTGCTAGGGGGCGAGGGGTGTTTCAATAGGAGAGGGAGTGGGGGGGTGTTTCAATAGGAGTGTGGGGTAGGGGAGAGGCGTGGGAGGGGGTGGTCGAATGGGGTTTTGGGGGCAGCGCTGCCTGCACTGGGCGGTGCCGGTGGCGTTGCTCCGGTGATCACAGGGGCAGAGAGGGGTGAATTTGGACGGGGAGAGAGAAATAGGGGGAGATAGGTGGATGGAGGAAGAAAAGGGGGGAGAGAGAGGGCGGACCAGAGTGGTGGTGCAAACTGATGCGCGGACGCGGAGGGGACAGCGACGCCAGTGGGATGGCCGAGTAGGAGAGGGGGGTTGGGGATGCTCGGGCAGTGGGATTTGGGGAGAAACAAATAGGATTAGGGTATAATAAAGTCGAATTGGGTTTTAATAAACCCGACTCGATCAGATCATGGGCCCCGCATGAGTAAAGCACTCGCAACTCGGGCCGGGCAGCGTAATGATCGCTCCTTATTTTACACCTTTTTTCTGCATGTTTGCATGTCATTTCGATCGCCCATATTGCGTTTTTCACGATTATTCGATGATATCGTGTTACTTTTCACTATTTATTGTTTTTGTCGGATTTCAGAAAATATGGAGCGACCTGGAGCATAAATGAGATCAAGGGACTTTTGCGCACGCTGGAGCACCGCCTGTGACCCTATCGAGGAGCCAACATCGCTAGATGATGAGCAGAAGCAGAAGAAGTTCGATAGAATCGACGAGGAGGCGAGGAGGAGAAGATAGGACTCTAGAAACAGCCCAATCTGTCGAGTAAACAGCTCACTCGACCGAGTGAAGGAAGGTACTCGGTCGAGTACAACAGATACAAGAGCGCCTGGAGTCAAAGTCCACTCGGATGAGTGAATGATCTCACTCGATCGAGTGAAGAACCCACTCGCCCGAGTATGTCAGAGTTTTCCTCCTGAGATTTCAACCGACTCTCTGAAGTTTGGAGGAGAATAGCAGAAGCCTCACTCGGCCGAGTGAGAAAGCTAACTCGACCGAGTGACAAACTCTACTCGGCCGAGTATCGCAGAGTGACAGACCCTCAAATCCCCAATATCTCTATTTTTCTTTGGGACCATCACTCGGCCGAGTGACATGTTCTCCTCGGTCGAGTGGTGTAATCTGCCTGTATCACGAATTAGGGTTCTGGGCTACGCCAGGGGCAGATATGTCAGGATTTTCTGGCCGACTTTGGGTTGTATTTAAGGCTAGTTTTCTTCCTAGTTTTAAGGGGGACTAGAAATTAGTTTTGAGCATTGTTCTAATTGTATTTCTCAGCTGGAGATTGAATATTGGAAATTTGGTTTGTTCTTTCTATCAAAATTTCTTGTTTTTGTGAATTGTTTTCTCTCAACCATGAATTGCTATATGTTTTTATTCGTTTATTTTGTGATTGCCATGATTAATTGCGAGTAGTTCTGCTGTTCTAGGGCATGGAGATGAACCCTATGTAGCCGATTTTAGAATTGTGACGAACGAATTAATGTGTTGCTAGGATTGATAGATGGTTGGGTTATGATTGATTTACTACGAGTAGCTAGGAATTTCCATTAATTGTTGTTTGCAAGAGATTGGATTTCAATCGATGGAAAGGCCTAGATATTCGATTTAGGTTTATAATCGAGATTCTCTAGACTTGGTTTGCAAGAGATTGGACCAAAGCTAGGATTTTTATTATAAATCTATACTCATATTCATTTGCAAGAGATTGGACGAATAACAACTATCATAACCAAGATCGTAACTCGAGTTTGCACGAGAGTGGGCTCGAGGTGCGATTGGACGATGATGTCAATCTTCATGCTAGCGGCTTAGGTTAGGGTTTGCACGAGAGTGTGCCCTAATCTAGGTCACTATAGACCATCAATAGCACGAGAACGTGAGCTTGGTTCTCTATTCAGTTACGACTAGTTCACCTCAATTCAAGCCTTGCAACATTGAGATTCCACAGAGATGAATGACGATCCGTAGTGTGGATTCCCTGGCCCTAGACGCTTTTATTTTATAGAATTCAAATTGTTAATTGAACGACTGTGACAATATTCTCGAAACCATTCCATTCTACCACCAATAGCTAAGTGATTAAAACAGAGTACCGGCATTTGTCCTCCTCGTGTTCAATACGCGCTCGCCACTACACCATGCGCTTGCGGTAAGACTACGACTGTTTTCCGGGTGTATATCCGGTAGCGATCAAGTTTTTGGCACCGTTGCCGGGGAGGCGACGGTATTTTTTTTCTTTACTTAGATATTTCTTTTTATTTAATTATTTCCACTCTTTTATTCCTCTATTGTGCTAACAATTCTATCTAGACTCTCTTTTTTCTGTGCATGTACACGAGATCGAAGTTGCCCCAAGGAGACATATTATTCGACCCTGAGATCGAGCGAACGGCAAGGAGGCTTAGAGCTGAGAGGAGATTTGCTATAGAGGAAAATCAAATGGCCGTGCCGGAAACACCAGAGGAGCTAGCACTGCGAATGGCTAGGCTTGTCTCCATCCGAGATAGGCTACGGCCCAAGACCATGTCTACCACCTCTTCTATAGTCATGCCGGAGTTGGCGGCCGATAAGAACTTTGAGCTAAAGACATGACTTGTAGTGTTGATGCAACAAGACCCATTCCATGGGAACTCACAAGAAAACCCGCACTACCATCTGCAATCGTTCTTGGCTAAATGCGCCACTTTCCAGATGCTTGGCATGCTGGCTGACGCTATTCGACTACGCCTCTTCCCGTTTACTCTTCGAGATAAGGCATTATATTGGTTGAGGACGCAAGCCGAGGGGATCTTCACCAGTTGGGATGAGATGGCGAGCGCATTTGTCAACAAGTTCTATCCGCCATCTAAGACTATTAAGATACGAAGTGCCCTGATGTCCTTCAAGCAAGGCCCCCAAGAAACTTTATATGAGGCGTGGCAGCGTTTCAAGGACCTCCAACACTAATGCCCTCACCATAGCATCGAGCCGTGGGAGCTTATGCATAGCTTCTACAACAGATTGCAACCGAGCACAAAGCAAATAATTGATGCAACCACCATTGGAGCTATCTTGTCAAAGACACCGGATGACGCTACAGCCTTACTTGAGGAGATGGCCTCGAATAATCAGCAGTGGGTCGACGAAAGGGGAAATTCTTCGTCATCCTTGAAGCCGGCAAGTATTTATGAAGCCAAGGCAGTGTCAGAGTTTTCTACAAAATTTGATTCCGTTCACAAGGCCGTAGAGAGATTGGAAAAGCTGGTGAGTGAACCACATGGAGCTTCCACCGTATCTACACCGGGAGGAAGCATGAGCGATTGGCAGGATCAAGCACATGTTATGTTTGTTGGAGGGGAGCAAGGAGACGGAGCTTTGGAGCAAGCTCAGTATGTTGCGGGTAGTACCTGTTATTGGGTGAAACCCGGCTATAAGGGGTCACCCCGGATTTTCATACGCCAACAATGTGGAGCCTTAAATCCACCGCCGCAACAATCACAAGCCCGGCCTCCACAACAACCACAGTATCAACAAAGGCCACCCTACCAACAAAACTACCCACCAAGGCAACAAGCGGGGCCCTATAGACCCCCGGGATACAATCAAGGATGGAGGGCACCCAATCCACCACAAGCATCGCCAAGGTCGGACCATGAAGCAAGGGTTGAAGAGTTCATGGCCGAACAAAAGAAGTTTAATGCAAAATTGACAGGCCAACAAGATTCCCTCAACACCGTCGTGGCATAGTTATCGGAGCAACTCACATTGCTCAACAAGACCAATCAATAATTGTCGGCTCAACCGGAAAAAAACCCACGGCAACACCGGCCACATCAATGCGGTTATGGCGGTGACTACAAGAGGCGGGAATGACACTACTCCCGCCATGATTCAAGCTAAGGAGCCGAGGGAAGAAATTTCGGTTGATGAGGAACCGGGCAATGCAGAGGAGGACTCGAAGGTGCCGAGCGATCGTGAAAAATCTGAAGTAGAGAAGCCATGAGAGGAGCGAACTTATGTGCCACAGGTACCATACCCACAACGATTGGCTAAGCTGAGGATTGAGAAAAGGCTCATCAAATTTCTGGAGTATTTGCGAGGTATGAGCTTGAACATCCCATTCTTGGATGCAATCATCGAAATCCCGTCATATGCAAAGTTTCTAAAGGATTTGATGGCGGGAAAGAAGCGAAAAGAAAGGATCTTGCTCGCTGAGCAAAATACGTGGTTTACTAGAAAGGAGAAAGCACCGACCAAGTTCAAAGATCTCTGTAGTTTTCGAATTCCTTGCACGCTTGGAGGAGTCCCACTTCAGAAAGCTTTAGTAGATTTGGGAGCAAGCGTGAGCCTCATGCCCCTCACGATGTTCAAGAAATTGAATACGGGAACCGACCTCAAGGCCATGGACATGAAGATACAACTCGCCGATGGGCGAATCGCTAGGCCGGTGGGGATTGCAGAAAACATACCATTTACAAGTACCGGGTGGACTCTGCTTGCCATGCGACTTCGTGGTGATGGATATTAAGGAGGAAGGTGATACGTCGCTGATTCTTGGACGCCCTTTCTTGGCCATCGCCGGAGTGATTGTAGATGTGAGGGAAGGAACCTTGTCATTGAACGTCGGCAATATTGAAGTTGAGCTCCACATTCCAAAGGCAATGAAGCATATGCCTTGGCCAGAAGACGTGGATTACGTGGACCTCCTCGACGAGGTAATTGACGATGCCATGCCATTTGCCATCGGGGCCAAGCACGATAACGGCCTCGAAGAGGGCCAACTTACCAAAGAAGGAAAAATGATGGGAGACCCACCGGACCCTCTTACGGAGGAAGAGAAGGACGACGCTGATGTCGTCAAGATTAGAGAGCTATGTAAGCTCTCTACAGCGAAGCACATGAAGAAATCTCCATCGGAAAATAGATCTTCGCCGCCGACCACGAAGAAGGATGTCGAAAGCTCAAGCTTGGGGACTCACTCCCCACTACTACCCATGATGAAGGGGAGCCGAGAAACGCCGAAGAAAATCAACAACTAAACTCAAGCGGCCTACCCGGCAAGTTTGATGCGCGCATCTCCCATGCGCCAAACATCAAGCTTTAATCGCGAATCTTAAGGGGTCGAGCTCAAGACCTTAAACGAGCGCTTGTCGGGAAGCAAACCGACGGTTCTATCTCACTTTTTAGTTGAATTTTCTTTTTATTTTTTTAGATCTTTATTAGTGTTTAGAGTCAAGTGTCAAAGAAAAACCTGATAATAGGCACCATTTTTCATTTCAGTAGAAGGAGAATAGGAGACCACATGAATGGAGGACGACCATGGCGATGGAAAGCATTTCAGGGATGTGTTCAACTGTCAAGAGAAGGAAGAAACTGACGGGGGAAAGAAAATCAAAAAGTGGAGCAAAAACATAGAGTTGGAGCTGAAAATAGCAGCCCACTCGGCTGAGTGACATTTTCACTTGGCCGAGTAAAGACCCTACTCGGTCGAGTAGGGTACTGATCAGGGAAGTTTCGAAAAACCCCTCTCTGTCAATTACATGCTACTCGGTCGAGTGACTTTGTCACTCGACTGAGTGAACCAGACACTTTCAGCACTTGAAAAGCTCTGAGTGGCCTAGCCACTCGGCCGAGTGACTTTTGTCTACTCGGCCGAGTGATAGTTCTACTCGGCCGAGTCGGAACATATATGAAAAATTCCTAAATCTTCGAAATTGTCACCACTCGGCTGAGTGGTCACCGCCACTCGGTCGAGTGACTTACCCTATATAACCCAGCTCGCGGCCCCAAATCAAAAACCCAACTCACAAAAATTTCCAAATCCCAAATTAGACAGCCCGACTTTTCACATCGCCTGATCCCTCGCCTGAGCCGCCCCCACCCGCGCCTGAGTGGCGCGACCCCACGTCGCACTCGTCGCCGTCCGGTGATCTCCGCCGCAGCTTCCCTTGCCGTCGACCGTCCCCTCTTAGCCCCAATTTTCCCCTTTGCTCCTAATCTCCATTTCGTAAGCCCTATTCCATCCCGAATCGAACTAAAACTATTTTCACATCTATTTCTCTTGATTTCCCCCTAAATTTTTCTATATTCATTGCTAATCAATCAATTTTGTGTTTTAGGATAGCTTAAGGGAGATCAAGGGGTAGATTCGGAGCTTCTCAGGGGAGGCGTTTCTTTGCTCGCATCGCTTACTTGGAGTCACATCGTGCTTGTGTATATTCTTTCCTTTTTATAAGCACTTCGCATTGGTTGGCACGTCGCACGGCATTACCATGCCCCCATGCACTAGGTCGCGTTCGTGGGCACCCGCCTCCAAGCGGAGGAGGACTAGCGAGCCTGGTTCTTCCTCCGCTAGAGAGGACTCCCTGCCGCCTAGCCCACCACCACCTACACTTCCGCCTCCTACCGCACCCATTCCACCCCCACCGGCACAACCTGTCACAGCTTTCGATTCGATGGGGATCACTTTCCAAGACGACGCACACCGCGTCAGATTTGAAAGAATCTCTCATTGATTGATTGTCCCTTCTCGCTTTGCACACATTGCAGATTTTGAGCACCTAGCGGTATTCGAGAGCCTACTCCAGTTGTATGACAATGTGGGGTGGCGTGATTTTCTATTGGTGTCGACGGACACCTACGTCCGACCGAAACTCGAGGTCCTGAGTTCTATCCGTAGGACTCCAGTGGGTTGCACATTTCGTCTGATGGATAGTGAGTGTGAGATTACTCTCGATATGCTCCGAGCCTTTTTCCAGTGGCCCCTTGTCCCGGACCCTGACCGTGCTTTTAGTCCATTGCACATCGCCCCGCCGTCATTCGATACACATGCTTTCTGGACGTTGATCATGGGATCCTGTTACGACCTAAAGATCGTAGTAGCCCAACTCCAGCCCGGATCCGCTAACATACCCCTTTAGCTCACCATTTAACAATTAGGGCCGCCGCCCCGAAAACCCGGGGCATCACGGAGATAGGCGCGCCTTACCACGCTCCCCGAAACGGCCGAGGCGAACAACTGTAGCCGCCCGACCCACCGGGGGAGCGCGTTAGGGGACGCTTGGATAGCTAGGCCAAGCCTATTGACCGGCGCGGCTGGGCCGGACAACCCCCGACCGGAACGGCCCGTCCGATTCCCGCGAACCGCGGCGCCAAAAGCGAGCCAGACCTTTAGTTCGACGCTAACGACAAACAGCCTAGGATAAGGACACGACTGACACATACGTCGCCCGACCGCCTGACAAAGCACCCCCAGGCGGCTGACCTGACCGGCAGTTAGTGCTTTCGGCCCTGACACCCCGACAAAAGCACCCCTGGGCCGTTGCGCCGCCTGACAGAGGCAGGTCAGAAACTCCTGTTCCCGATGTCCTTGTCCGAAGCCTCCGCTGACACCCGAGCCAGCTCAGCACGCCTAGTCATCACCCGTCAGGTATAAATACCTCCTCTCCTCTTACGGAGAGGAGGTTAGAAAAACTCTCTCATCTTCTATCATTCACACACGAGAGCAAAGGTCCTCCATATCTTTGTTCTCCCACCTATAGCTCGTCACGCGAGGCGGACACACCGTTAGTCCGGCCGACATGTCCAGCCCCCCATTTAAGCCCTTTTACTGACTTAGGCATCGGAGGGGCTAAGGGTTGGACCCCAACCCCGCCCTTCTGACGAGTTGTTCGTGCTGCAGGAGAGCTCGCCCCTTGGCCAAAGTCAGCGTCAGCCTCCCGCCGTCCGACCTTCCTCAGCTACGTCCGACGAGATACGATCCTGTGAGCTCCACCGGCAACGGATCCAACCTCTTCATCCCACTAATCACTTGTAAAACAGCCTACCTAACCCCACATTTCCATATAACCACCGTGCCCTTGGTTCCCCATAATACAAATTCATTGTACGCGAGTTCCACCTCGTAACAATTGGCGCCGTCTGTGGGAACGAAGGGTCACACCCATGTTAGACTCCATGCCGATCTCATGGAACCCTGACCACGGCAAAGATCCAGTGGCTCAGGAACCGCTCTCCCTACAAATCACCCCGGCGTCTGACCCCCTTCTGGGGATGGGCACCGAGACTGAACATACTTCGGCCCCCGTCGTCCTGAAGAGCTTCGAGGCCGTCCCCCTGGCCAGGAGAGGCTATCAGACGGCTGGAACGGAGCCTCCGCCCGGCCCCTCAGAGCCCTTGAACGTAAGGCGGAACCTCCACCCTCAATTCGAGGAGGAGGGGGAGGATAGGGGGCTCGCTGAGGAGATTGCGGCCCAGCAAAGGCTCCTGGAAGATGAGATGGAAGTTGCGCAGCGGTGGAGGCGCCTGGGGGAGGCGGCCGCCGCGCAAAGGCGTTTGGACGAGGCGGCCGAGACCGCCCGGAGGGCCTACCAGGAAGAAGAGGCCGCCCGCCGCCAACTCCGCTTCATCGTCGCGGAGCGCGAAAGGCTGAGGAAGGAAAACAGAAGCAACCAAGAAGTCATTGAAGAGACGACGATGGGACGGCGGCCCGGGAACGAGCGGGACCCGTTGCTGAATAGACCCCCACCTGGAGCAGGTGACCCGCGTCACCAGCACCACCCCTCCGATACCCTGCACGAGGAAGCCGTTTGTCGACAACTACACTTCCTCGCCGCCGAGCGCGAGAGGCTCCTCCGAGAGAATCAGGAACGGATGGAGGCCCGAGGAGAGCTGGCCGGGAGGCGCTGGCGCTGGGAGAGCCGTAGCCCACAACCCGTCGAGTCCTCGGCCCGAGGAAGGAGCCCCGCCAGACGACCATCGGACTACTCCCCGGGGGTGGAGGACTGTCGACGGCCGCGACGCGACCGAAGCCTGACCCCCGAATGGCGGAGAGGGGATGCCCCGGATCGCCCTACCTATCCGGAGGAGGCCACGCCGCTCGCAAGGTGGATCACGTCCGCCCCAAGGCCCAAAAGGTTCAAACCCCCTCTCTTGGCCACATACAACGGGAGAGGCGACCCCCTCACGCACGTGCAGCAATACCGGGGGGCGATGGAGGCGCAGGATGTGGACGAGGCGTTCCTATGCCGACATTTCTCCCAAAGCCTGAGGGACACCGCGCTGGACTGGTACTTCGGCTTGCCCGCGAGATCCGTCGGGAGCTTTGGCGAGCTGTCACACAAGTTCTGCCAAGAGTTCCGGGCCGGGCGGACGAAGAAGAAGCCTTTGGACTATCTCTGCACGATAGTCCAAGGAGAAGGGGAGAGAACGGGAAGATACCTCCGCCGCTTTCAGGAAGAAAGGCGGGCGGTGGTGACATGCGGCGATGAGGTGCTAATGCTGGCCTTCAAGGCGGGGTTGCGGACTCGGAGCCTCCACAAATCCCTGCTCCAGGACCCGCCGACCGACTACGAAGCGCTGGTTGCAATGGCGGAAAGGCACGCATTGGCCGAAGAGACCCTTGGTGCAAAGGTCGTATACCCCCCGGCGAAACCATCCCAGGACGGATCCCGGCCGCACCCTCGGCCGAGGCAGGAAGAGAGGGGCCGAGGCCACGATCAGATGGCCCTACCGCGGCGGGAGCTGCCCGAGCCTCGCCCGCGAGATCGGCTTGGCCCGGCGCGCGAGTTTGCCCCGGCGCGGAGGCCCCCCGGAGTCATCCCAAGACAAGAAGACCCCCCACCGGTGCAGTACACGCGACTCAATGCCCCCATGATGGAGGTGCTGGCCGCGGCGACAAGGGCCGGGTTACTGCCGGAGCCTCCTCGGGAGATGAGGACGAACCCGGCGAGGAGGGACCCCCGGAGATACTGCCGCTATCACCAGGACCACGGTCACGACACCGACCATTGTTACTCCCTTAAAAGAGAGATCGAACGACTGATCCAGGCGGGTCACCTGGGGAACTTTGTCGCGGGAAGGCGGGTGACGACAGGAGAAAGGGACCCCCCGGAGGAGGGGGGACGGGGACCGCCGGCGAACCGCGATAGGGAGGAGCCCCGCCCCCCCGAGGGTGGTCATGCGAATTGAGATGATAACTGGAGGCCCAACCTCGGCGGGACGAGCGCCAGCAACCCTGGAGGCCGAGGACCGACAGGTGATGTTGGCGGGCGCCGGCCTCCGGTCGAAGCGACGAAAGATACACCGGCCCCCCATCACCTTTACTGAGGAGGACTGGCCAGAGGCACGGAGCCAGAACCATGGCGCCCTCGTCATCGAAGCTCGGATTGGGGCGATCGACGTCGGCCGACTCCAGATTGACACTGGTAGCTCATGTGACATCCTGTTCCTGGCAACGGTCGAGAGGATGGGGTGGGGGCGTGCAGACTTAGAACCCTGTGTGGGCCCTGTCGCTGGCTTCACCGGCCATGCGATTCCCATCGAGGGAATGATCACCCTGCCCATGACCCTGGGGGAGGAGCCGATGGTCGTCACCAGAGAAGCACGTTTTGTCATCGTCGACGTCACCTCGGCGTACAACGGAATCATAGGGCGTCCATATATGATGGCCATCGAGGCGCTCCCCAGCATGCGACATCAGACGATGAAGTTCCGGACCCCGCGGGGGGGTGGGACAGGTCCTGGGAGGACGGGAGATGCGCGGAGACCACAACCATGCGCCGTCCCTATGTATGAGCCCGAGGCGGGACCTGAAGGCACTCGTCCCAGACGAGAGGGAGGATTTTTGCGACCAGCGGCCGACCTCGGCCGAAGAAGTAGAAGAGGTCCATGTGGCCTCGGGCGAAGGAAGAACCGTCTCCATCGGGACAAAACTCCCGTCCGCATTGAAGACGGCCCTCGTGGCCTTGCTCCGAGAAAACGCGGACATATTTGCGTGGTCACCCGCAGACATGCCCGGGGTGGACCCGAGAGTAATCTCCCACAGGTTGAATGCGGACCCAGAAGCCTGACCTGTCCGACAGAAGAAGAGAAGTGCAGGGGGCGAAAAGAAGAAGGCGGCCGAGGAAGAAGTAGAGCGACTCCTCGAGGCCAATTTTGTTCAGCCGGTGGACTACCCCGACTGGCTCGCCAACGTCGTTCTGGTGAAGAAGCCAAGCGGGAAGTGGCGCATGTGCGTTGACTTCACCGACCTCAACAAGGTGTGCCCGAAGGACAGCTTCCCTCTACCCAGAATCGACCACTTGGTGGACCAGGCGTCCGGCTATGAGTTGTTGAGCTTCATGGACGCCTTCTCGGGATACAACCAGATACCGATGGCGGTGGAAGATGAGGAGAAGACCTCGTTTGTCACTGATAAAGGCACCTTCTGTTACACCAAGATGCCCTTCGGACTGAAGAACGCCGGGGCGACCTATCAACGAATGGTTGACCGAATATTCGGCCCTCAGGTAGGGCGAAACCTGGAGGTCTACATTGACGACATGCTGGTGAAGAGCGGAAGGGCTCCCGACCACCTCACAGACCTGCAGGAAACCTTCCAGAGGGTCCGCCAGTACAACCTGAGGCTAAACCCCGTGAAGTGTATCTTTGGCGTGCAATCGGGAAAATTCCTGGGCTTCATGATAACGAAGCGGGGAATCGAGGTGAACCCCGACAAGGTGGCGGCCCTCATCGACATGACGGAGCCCCGGACGATCCGGGACTTGCAGCGACTGAACGGCCGGATCGCAGCTTTGGGGTGATTCCTGTCGAGATCGGCGGAGAAATCGCTCCCTTTCTTTAGGGTCTTGCGCACAGCCTTGGGCGAAGCTAAAGATCAAAGGAAGGTGATCCCGTGGGATGACGACTGTGCCCGGGCGTTCGCGGAGCTGAGAACATACCTACAGAGCCCACCGCTCCTCGCGCGGCCGGAGGAGGGCGAACCCTTGGGATTGTACCTGGCGACCACCGAGGGGGCCGTTAGCTCCGTCCTGATCAAGGAGGAAGGAGGAGTACAACGCCCCGTTTACTATGCCAGGCGGATCCTCCGGGAGGCGGAGACTCATTACAGCCCTATCGAGAAAGCCGCCTACTGCCTAGTCACCACGGCCCGGAAGCTCCGACCCTACTTCCAGGCCCACCCCGTAATCGTCCACACCGACATGCTCAATTGGAGTGTCGAGCTCAGCGAGTTCGACATTACGTACAAAACCCGGACGGCGATCAAGGCCCAAGCGCTGGCCGACTTCGTGGTGGAATGCACAACGGAGATCCCGCCGGGAGACCAGACGGAGCTCCCATCGGTGCCCACATCCTCGCGGAGGGTCGAGGTGGGTGAACCCTCAGCACCCTCCCCGACGACCGCGGGCGAATTATGGACCATCCACGTCGACGGCTCCGCAACAGGCTCTGGGACAGGAGCAGGAATAGTCATTCAAACCCCGGATGGATGCTCGCTGGAGTACGCCCTGCGCTTCAGCTTCCCGGACACCAACAATGTCACGGAATATGAAGCCGCGGCGAACGGGTTGAACCTTGCAAGGGCGGTGGGGGCGACGAACGTGTTGCTCCTGAGTGACTCCCGCCTCGTCATCCAACAAATCCTGGGGGGCTTCGAAGCCCGAGAGGAAACAATGAGGCGATACCTAAATCGCATCCAGATCGAACTCCGAAAGTTCAAGAAAGCGGACGTCCAACACCTACCCCGCTCCAGCAACCTCCGCGCGGATGCCCTGTCTAAGCTGGCTTCCTCCTCGGCAGCCGAGATCGGGAAGGCAATCTACGTGGAAAGCCTGGTGACACCAACCATCGACGAGGGAGAACTGATGTGCGCGGGCACGAGGACGTCGTGGATGACCCCCATAATGAAGTACCTGGAGACGGGCGAGCTACCCGAGGAACGGATGCTGGCAAAACAGGTGGAAAGGCGGGCCCTTTCATTCGTATTTCTCGACGGAGTGCTATACCGCCGCCGCCGAGCCAATTTCGACGCCCTGCCCTACCTAAAGTGTTTGGGCCCGGAGCAAGCTGAGCAGGTCATCCGTGAGGTGCATGAGGGCTTTTGCGGAAACCACCATGGCGGGCGCACCATCGCACACAAAGTAATGCGCCAAGGATACTACTGGCCGACGATGATCCAGGATGCGATACAATACGTCAAGAAGTGCGAGGCATGCCAGAAGTTCTGTCGACGGAAGACTGCACCCCCGGCCAACCTAATGCCCATCTTGAGCCCGATCCCCTTCGCCAAGTGGGGGCTCGACATCCTGGGGCCATTCCCAAAAGCCTCCGGGGGAAGGAAATACCTAGTCGTCGCCGTGGATTACTTCACTAAATGGATCGAAGCAGAGCCGCTGGCGCGAATCGCGTGGACGGACATGAAGGGCTTCATCTGGCAATCCATCATATGCCGTTTCAGGATTCCCCGCTCCATCGTCACGGATAACGGAAAGCAGTTCGATTGCGAGGGCTTCCGTGACTTTTGCTCAGGCTGGGGAATCAAACTCCAATTCGCGTCAGTCGCCCACCCGCAGTGCAACGGAATGGCGGAGGCCGCAAATAAATGTATCCTGAACCCGATGAAGAAGAAGGTGGACGCCGCTCTGGGGGCCTGGGTCGACGAGCTGCCGGGGATCCTGTGGTCTTATCGTACCACCCACAAGGCCTCGACTGGGGAAAGCCCCTTCCTGCTAGCATACGGGTCGGAGGCGGTCGTTCCCGTGGAAATCGGCGAGGAGACACTCCGGCTAAAGCTCTTCGACGAAGAAGCCAACGGAGAAGGACTCGGTCTCAGTTTGGAGTTGATAGACGAGGTGCGAGACCGGGCCTTGACTAGCCTCGTCAAGCACAGCCAGAGGATGGCACGGCACTACGACTCCCGGGTGAAACCGCGGACCTTTCGGATCGGCGATTTGGTCCTCCGAGATGCCACCTTCCGCCCCGAGACTGCAAAGCGGGGAAAGCTAGCCGCTAAGTGGGAAGGACCCTACACGGTCATCGACATTGTTGGGCCGGCCACGTACATCCTGGCTACCCCCGAAGGGAGCGAACTGGCCCACCCTTGGAACGCAAAACATCTGCTAAAATTCTACCAATAGTTGTGAGTTTTCCTTTTCTTATACGCAGTGTACATGTCCATCCGTTCTTCCCAATATGGTTATTCCTGCACAAGTTTTGCAGTTTCGATAAAACTCCGAACCTCTGGGGCAGGGCCAACCCTAGCCACCCAAACCAGAGAAGGGCACGGGCCGGGCTACGCGCCCGCTCCCCCCCTCCAGACCTCTGGGGCAGGGCCAACCCTAGCCACCCAAACCAGAGCAGGGCACGGGCCGGGCTCCGCACCCGCTCCCCCCCTCAAGACCTCTGGGGCAGGGCCAACCCTAGCCACCCAAACCAGAGGTGGGCACGGGCCGGGCTACGCACCCGCTCCCCCCCTCCAGACCTCTGGGGCAGGGCCAACCCTAGCCACCCAAACCATAGGTGGGAACGGGCCGGGCTACGCGCCCGCTCCCCCCCTCCAGACCTCTGGGGCAGGGCCAACCCTAGCCACCCAAACCAGAGAAGGGCACGGGCCGGGCTACGCGCCCGCTCCCCCCTCCAGACCTCTGGGGCAGGGCCAACCCTAGCCACCCAAACCAGAGAAGGGCACGGGCCGGGCTACGCGCCCGCTCCCCCCCTCCAGACCTCTGGGGCAGGGCCAACCCTAGCCACCCAAACCAGAGCAGGGCACGGGCCGGGCTACGCGCTCGCTCCCCCCTCCAGACCTCTGGGGCAAGGCCAACCCTAGCCACCCAAACCAGAGCAGGGCACGGGCCGGGCTCCGCACCCGCTCCCCCCCCTCAAGACCTCTAGGGCAGGGCCAACCCTAGCCACCCAAACCAGAGGTGGGCACGGGCCGGGCTACGTGCCCGCTCCCCCCCTCCAGACCTCTGGGGCAGGGCCAACCCTAGCCACCCAAACCAGAGAAGGGCACGGGCCGGGCTACGCGCCCGCTCCCCCCCTCCAGACCTCTGGGGCAGGGCCAACCCTAGCCACCCAAACCAGAGCAGGGCACGGGCCGGGCTACGCGCCCGCTCCCCCCCTCCAGACCTCTGGGGCAGGGCCAACCCTAGCCACCCAAACCAGAGCAGGGCACGGGCCGGGCTCCGCACCCGCTCCCCCCCCTCAAGACCTCTGGGGCAGGGCCAACCCTAGCCACCCAAACCAGAGGTGGGCACGGGCCGGGCTACGCGCCCGCTCCCCCCCTCCAGACCTCTGGGGCAGGGCCAACCCTAGCCACCCAAACCAGAGAAGGGCACGGGCCGGGCTACGCGCCCGCTCCCCCCCTCCAGACCTCTGGGGCAGGGCCAACCCTAGCCACCCAAACCAGAGAAGGGCACGGGCCGGGCTCCACACCCGCTCCCCCCCTCCAGACCTCTGGGGCAAGGCCAACCCTAGCCACCCAAACCGGAGAGGGCCACGCACCCATGGCCCTCGAAAAGTCAAAAGAAGACGGGCACACAAACCGGGATGAAATGACGCCAGTTCCCAAGTAGGCGGCCCCGATGGGACTCGACGAAACGAAAGGACGCTCGAAAAACACGCCACAATTAATAACACGCTTCAAAAGAAGACCCGTAAGAGCCACCTGGCAAAGGCGGTTTCCCATGGGCACGAATTCAAGAAACCCATTAATAGCGCCAACTCAGCGCAATAAATAGGGAAGAAACCGTCAGTGAGATCTCCCTATAAAGAGGCCACTCCCCCGTCTGAAAGGAACAAAAAAAAACCGAGACATGAAACTCAGCCACCTTATTCCCCCACCCACCGGGAAAAGGGCCGAGATGCCCCACCCTAACAAAAGAGAGGTCACCGGCCATCAATGGCTCCCGCCGCCCCAGGCGACGGATCCTGCATCAAAACCTCCACCAATAGGATATTCCCCTTACTCACGGATCGCCAAGAGTATATTTCCCTTACACCAGGGAAATCCACTTTTCACGCGCCTGCCCGCCCTAAACAACGGCGGGTCGGAGAAAGAATGGCATCCGTTTAAAGCCGGCCGGCCATGCAAGAGCCCCCAGCGCCTTCCGGCCAGCGCCTCTCTGCAGTCGACCACCGGGCGAGGACCTCGGAAAGGCTGCATCACTGACAAGCCCAAAAGGCAAGTCACGGCGTGTCAGCCCGCCCATGCACAACCGGGCGCCGAACCCCACCCTCAAACCGAAGCCGCGAGACATGGGGCGGCAGGGGACGGCCTTATGCTCAAGAACCTCCCCAAGGCGCACGCCCCGGCAAGACGGCAAACAGGGTATTCCCCTTACAAACGGATCGCAAACAGGGTATTCCCCTTACACAAGGGAAATCCACCTTTCACGCCTCCGTCCTCCCCGAACGACGACGGATCGGAGAAAGAATGGCATCCGTTCAAAGCCGGTTGGGCAGGCGAGAGCCCCCAGCACTGGCCGGCCAGTACCTCCGCACCGTCGACCTACGGGCGAGGTCCTCGGAAAGGCTGCACCCCCGACGACCCCAAATGGCGAGTCATGGCGTGTCGGCCCGCCCATACACCGCCGCGCGCTGAACGCCACTCTCAAACCGAAGCGGCAATACACGAGGCGGCGGGGGACGGCCCTATGCTCAGGAACCTCCCCAAGGAGCAAGCCGCAGCAAGGCGGCTTCCCCCCTCGGTGCCTCTTCCGGACCGAGGAAAACCCTTTCCGCGGAAAGAGATGACGAAGCAACGGAGGGAAGGTGGCACGATCGCCAAAGAGACCTTGCAACACTTCAGCACGGAAGGCGGCCATTCTCCTCCACGCCGAGCTCAATTCAAGTTACGAAGGGCCCACCCAGCCCACAGCGACATCCCGATCCGGAGGTCATTAAACCGCGGGCGAGGACAGCTCTATGGCTCCCCCCCAGCCGGATCGGACCCCGCAACGGGCGATAAACTAACAACTCCTGTACAAGCTATAGCTCAGCCTTTACAAACCTAAATAAAAATGCCCTTCTTTATACGCTCAGATTTTTCGGAGAACACCATAGAAAACAGTTATCCCCCGCCAAGCTCTGGGTTAGCACCGCACTACCCCTCCTAAATGGCATAGGACCTCCGGAAAATCTACGCCTGCAGCGCGACCCCCGCTCACCAAAAGTCCCCGACACCTTTCCCTCCAGGGGGAAAGAGAGGCACTGGAACCCGCCCCGCGTAACAGGGTCGACCCGAGATTGAATAACGATAGGATAGCGGGAATCGCCCCTAGCCACTCCGCCAACCCCCCACCCCGCCTAAAAGCAACACAAGCCAACAACATCCCCTTCCCCCAGACCTCGCGATCTCGGACACGGGAATGTTGGGGGCATGATAGGTAATTGCGTAACTTCCGCAAGATGCCAAAACAACATGACCAAGATGCCAAAACAACATGACCCGGGTCCCGAGGCAGAGGCCGCGAAGTAGGCGCCCAGTCCTGAAAAGGCGGTGCCCTGTCTCGCCAGAACAGTGCCGCGATGCGACTCAACATAACGAAAGGCCGCTCGGTCGACGCGCCGTCAGCAGTAACACGATCCCCGAGAGGCCAGAGTGCCGGATACCTCCGGGGAAAAGCGATTCCCAAAGCATGTGACTCCGTGGAGCCCCTTAGAAATGCTAACCCCCCGCATTACTCAAGAGAAACCCTTCCGCAGAACCTCGCTATAAATACCCCCCCTCCATATGCCAGGGGAGGGGGGGGAAAAAGAGAAATGCAAGGGACTCCCATACCCTCACTCCGGGCACAAAACGGCCCCAAATGCCCAACCACCTCCAACTGGATATTCCCCTTACACAAGAGAGGCACCGCCCGCCAGCTTGCCTCCTGCTTGCTACTATATCAAAAGGAGGGCCCAGATAGCCGGCCGCGGGCTGCAACACCCTAATTAACGCCGCCACCTTCGGCGATCCCCACAGGGTGCCGGGGAGGGGAAAACCCCTCAACGGCTCGCCCAGCGGTGTCACCACCGCCACCTCGTCCTCAACCACCCGTGGGTTCCCCCTCGGTGTGCGGGGTCCCCGACGAGGCCGCGCAACCCCCCAGCACGGCGACAGCAAGGCAAAACGTGAGGAAGCAAAGAACGGGAAAAGGAGAGGATCCCCTCCTGCGACCGTGGGTCGGCTCCTCGGCTCACCCTTGGACGGTGGCGGTAGGAATTCAGTAATTGACATACGGGAAGACCGCCCTGACGCAGGGATCTGCTCCTCCCGGCAAAACGAACAACAAATGTGGACCACACTCCGTCCCACACATCTTCTCCTAAGTCTTGTAAATATCGCCGAGATTTCCGATAAAGATTGGTGCATAATACTTTCCCTTTTTTCTTTTTTTTCGGATAACGCCCCGCTTAGCTCGGAGTCAGGGAGAGACTTCATGACCCCGCTATAGCGGGACACATCCCGCGGGGCTGGCGTCACCCCCCGGAGCCGAGATCCCGGTCCGAATCCCAAGTGAAAGGTAGTATCACGGTAACGTTATGCCATCCGAGCCGAACCGGGCTTCCGCTTTGCACTCGAATGCCGGGGGCAATTGTTACGACCTAAAGATCGTAGTAGCCCAACTCCAGCCCGGATCCGCTAACATACCCCTTTAGCTCACCATTTAACAATTAGGGCCGTCGCCCCGAAAACCCGGGGCATCACGGAGATAGGCGCGCCTTACCGCGCTCCCCGAAACGGCCGAGGCGAACAACTGTAGCCGCCCGACCCACCGGGGGAGCGCGTTAGGGGACGCTTGGATAGCTAGGCCAAGCCTATTGACGGGCGCAGCCGGGCCGGACAACCCCCGACCGGAACGGCCCGTCCGATTCCCGCGAACCGCGGCGCCAAAAGCGAGCCAGACCTTTAGTTCGACGCTAACGACAAACAGCCTAGGATAAGGACACGACTGACACATACGTCGCCCGACCGCCTGACAAAGCACCCCCAGGCGGCTGACCTGACCGGCAGTTAGTGCTTTCGGCCCTGACACCCCGACAAAAGCACCCCTGGGCCGTTGCGCCGCCTGACAGAGGCAGGTCAGAAACTCATGTTCCCGATGTCCTTGTCCGAAGCCTCCGCTGACACCCGAGCCAGCTCAGCACGCCTAGTCATCACCCGTCAGGTATAAATACCTCCTCTCCTCTTACGGAGAGGAGGTTAGAAAAACTCTCGCATCTTCTATCATTCACACACGAGAGGAAAGGTCCTCCATATCTTTGTTCTCCCACCTATAGCTCGTCACGCGAGGCGGACACACAGTTAGTCCGGCCGGCGTGTCCAGCCCCCCATTTAAGCCCTTTTACTGACTTAGGCATCGGAGGGGCTAAGGGTTGGACCCCAACCCCGCCCTTCTGACAAGTTGTTCGTGCTGCAAGAGAGCTCGCCCCTTGGCCAAAGTCAGTGTCAGCCTCCCGCCGTCCGACCTTCCTCAGCTACGTCCGACGAGATACGATCCTGTGAGCTCCACCGGCAACGGATCCAACCTCTTCATCCCACTAATCACTTGTAAAACAGCCTACCTAACCCCACATTTCCATATAACCACCGTGCCCTTGGTTCCCCATAATACAAATTCATTGTACGCGAGTTCCACCTCGTAACAGATCCCAACTAGCCTTTGACCCTAGCCGGGCCAAGGCCTCCTCTATCGTCCACCCATGCCTTTGCATCGCTCAGCACCTTATGGCGACCACATTTCTCGCGAGGTATGAGCCTCGGACAATGTCTATGCCTGAGCTTTATATGCTCTATGCGATGATTAGAGCGAGAGCCTTTGAGGGCGACACGGACGTCTTAGTCCCCGCCGTTCAGATCGATATAGCTAGCAGGTACCTAGACAGCATTGTTTCTTCTGCCACCGCCAGGACGACGATCTGTTACGGCGGTCTGATTACTTGATAGCTCCATTGCGCAGGTTTGACCTCCCAGCTGGTTTGCTTCGACCTACGGGCCTCACCTCCCTTTCCATAGATGTCATGGCCCACATGAGGATGTTGCGTACTCACGGTCAGCACCACAGGGTTTGGCTGCACGGTCCTTTTGTTACAGACTATATGGTGCTTTTGAGCCCTGCTCGGACCCACATTAGACCCATAGGAGGGGTGCAGAGACCAGTAATGGACCTCCTCATCCCAGCTGCGTACGTGCTTAAGCCTGAGGGTGCTCAGCGGGAGCCCCTCCTTCCCCCTCTGGCCCCGGAGATCCTGATCCCTCAGTAACGTCCCGATTCCCGGGCCCGTTACTTTTTTGATATTTGCGCAGGTCCTGCAGTTAACCAGTGAAAACAAAATAGCCATGATGCAGAGATGTACAAAAATACCCAAATAGTGTCCAAATATTACATCCATATTGTACAAATTGTTCCAACATACGTACACGAAGGGAAGAAATTACCACTGAAAATAACTCTAAAAGCTGCTGTCTCAGGGTCGAACTTTGGCACTATTAACTCAAGAGCATCTACCTCCATATGTACGTCATCTGCGGTGTCACAGAGGTGGAACCGTAGGTAAGTCTCAACAATTCTTGCAATAGAAATAAAGTAGTGCAAAAGTATGGAATAAGCTATAGTAATAAAAGATGGTCATGCTGGTGCAAAAAGTAAGGTAAGAACAGACATGATGAGTAAAGTACTGGTGGATGCTCAAGTGTGGTAAGTAAGGTGCATGTAATCCGTAAAGTAAAGGTGACTGTACAAGTGCAAAAGTAACGTACAAAACGAACAACTGTGGCATGGCAAATGGTAGCACAAATATTTTAACCAACAGACAATGTGATGACGATAATTAGATATCCTGATGGTTGTAGAAACACTTAAGAAGGTGAGCGTCGCTTGACTACCTAATAGTGTAGGGAGGCCTAATAATAAGAAGTCTAGTTTAACTCCCAAATCAGCCAGGCAGTCAGGGCTTGAAGGCACCGGTCACTTCAAAGACCGCAGGAACAAGTCCATTGGTTGACCAACCCCCTTCCCATTCCTTTCTAGACAATGATTCAGTAGTAATTTAAGACCGCTCATTATTATACCGTTCTATCACGTTCGAGTAGTCTCGACGTAGTCAATAGAGTAGTCGTGACAAAAGCAATGGTATCAATGAATTTAAATTAGTTCAACATCAATCAGACTAGTGCATCAGCCTTGGCTCGAGTGTACGATATGCAACCAGAAGTGCACCCATCCCACGGAGCAACTCGTGGAATATCTACCTACCATTCCTGCAGGGTGATGGTACAGCTTAACTAATAAGGGTGGACCCGGTCACTCCCGCACACTTCGTAGCTCAAGACTACCCCAAAACCCGTGTCGTATCATAATCCAATGTTCTTACTGGTATTCGTATCAATGTGGCCTCATGGACCCTGGTATCAATCAAGCTAATGCAACAGTCTTAGCTCGAGTGTACGATATGCAACCAGAAGTGCACCCATCCCACGGAGCAACTCGTGGAATATCTACCTACCATTCCCTACAGGGTGATGGTACAGCTTAACCAATAAGGGTGGACCCGATCACTCCCGCACACTTCGTAGCTCAAGACTACCCCATAACCCGTGTTGTATCACATTACACATTTACAACCGTATCCGTATTCGAATCCGTATCCATGTCCGTATCCGTATGGCCTCATAGGCCCATCATTTCGTACATCCAACAATGTGTACAACAATACATCCAACATTGAGTACAACACTTATATACGGTATTTACTTGCTGAAAGGTCAATGCAGAAGCCTCAACAGAGAATATCAGTCCTGAGCAATGCTTTGAAGTCCAACAACTATGATATTTAATTCCATAAAAGTGCACTATCTCAATTTAGTCCTGAGCAATGCTTTGAAGTCCAACAACTATGATATCTAATTCCATAAAAGTGCACTATCTCAATTTAGTCCTTTGGTCATTCCACTATTGATTAGTCCTCAAGTTAATTAGGTGTCTAATCATTGGTTCAAGTCAATAGTTGTTCTGAGAATATATATGCGGTCCTAAGTTCATACGAGTACACTATCTAAATTTCTAAAACTAGAATTAGAGTGACTTACACTATTTGAGATCGTCGTGCTAAGACGAGGTTAGAGCTCGAGCTTATAAAGGTGATGGTGCACGAGCATTGGTACCTGCAAACACATGAAACTCATCAGTTACAGTCTACCCTATTTCTATTTATTTAATGTGATCGTTCTGATTTTTAAAACTGACTGAAACGTTGTCGAACAACGTTCTAAATTTTTATATAGGCTATAATTTTAATGTATGAGAAAATATTTTTTGAGGCTTATAGAAATTTTTTACAATTTTTAAAAGCTCAAATTAGATTTAAAAACTAATTTTTAATTAAGTACGTAATTATTCAATAATTTATTCTGGATGCAATCTGTATCGGAAAGTCGCAAATAAGCTTTCAAAATGACCATCTCGAAGAGTACTGTAACATATATTTTTCTCAAATATCATTTTACGTGAAAATAATAAGTTATGGATTTTTAAACGAAAATAGCATATTTAACTTTTAGGCTTAAAATTTTATTTTGGAAAAACTAAGCATCAGATTGAGATAAGACTAGTGCCATTGGGTCCAGAATGTCATTTCTGATTTTCTGGAGCTAGGCTCACATTTTTCCGACTTATATATTATTTATTATACGTTTAAAACCATGAAATTATAAAATACCGTATTTATTTATATACGGATACGTATTTAAGAAAATACGTTATCTCCCTTCGTTTCGTTCGTGTGTGGCTGCGTCATTCGCTCGTCGGAGGCGATGGATGCGGCGGAGCTCGGGGCGGCGGTCAGCTGCAGTCGACGGCGGCGGTGTTGCAGCAGCGAGAAGGCGGAGCGACGAGCGGCATCGGGGTCCGCAGCGGAGGCGGTGGCATGGGTGAAGCATGGGGGCTTTGATGTCGAGCGACGTTGGCGGAAGCTGCGGGAGGTAGCGGCTTCGTCGAAGGCGACGTCGAGAGAACGGCGGCGAGGTGCGCAAAGCTCGGAGGAGCTTCGGGGTACCGTGGCAGGCTCAGGGGCTACTGCTCTGGTGGTAGCACTGCTAGAGTGCTTCGGGGGTTGTCAGACGGTGCTGGAGAGCGTACGGAGGAGCGACAGTGTCGGAGCAACGGCGGGGCGACAATCAAGGCAGTGGGCTCGCTGTCGGCGAGCGTGGGTTGCAGTCGACGGAGCGGTGAAGCGGAGGAGCGAAGGTGACGGTGGATGCATGTTTGCGGGGTCACCGTGGAGTGCCGTACATCGACATGAGGGGCGCTGCTGGGCGGAGGCACTCGGGGATGCGGATAGGCGTGGGCGGAGCTTCGGCAGCGGAGAGGGGCAGCGGAGCTGCTGTTCGGAGAGGATATAGGCGGTGCTGACGTCGGAGTGCTCGTGGACGGCGGGCGAGCATGGGTGGCGCTTCGCCGTGGCATGGAGACGGTGAGTGAATGAGAGAGTGACTGAGAGAGATAGAGAGTGAGGGAGAGAGCTGAGTGCTTAGGGGAAGAGGGAGTGTGTACGGGGTGATTAAGGGTTAGGTTAGCCTGGGTGCGTGCGAAAGCCCGTGTGCATGGCTTAGGGAAGATGTGGGGAGTTTAAATACGTAATTAAATAATAATCAATTAGCATTAGTCAAGGGTAATTAATACATTTGGTGAGTAAAGAATGATGTTAGGTTGAACTTTAGACTAAATCTTACATGAGTTTAGACTAAGTTAGGAAATTGTCTAAACGTGTCCTATCCCACGTTTTAGACGTGATTAGGGTAATTTAATAGTCAATTAGGTTAAGGTAATTAGTAATTAGGTAGGGTAATTCGTGACGGTAATAGTAAAACTTGTAACGAAATTACGATTTTGCCCCTACTAGTAAACGTGTCCGAAAAATTACGAAAACATACTCACGGGATCGTATCGTCACGAGGATCGCGAATACGATGTCCATTTCAGGGTTCGAGCTATGGAAATACTAGTTTTAGGACAAAACGTTTAGGAAGCGGGTTTGCGGGTTCTCTATTGATTTGACTTCAGAAAATTACGAAATAAATATGGGAAGCCCTAAATGATCATTGAATGTTACTGTAAAAGTTTAAAATCGTTTTGATGATGTTTGTATAGAAAATAAATTTATTAATCCAAAACGATAATATTTGAAAAATGAATTTTCATCAGATTGTTTAGAGGTATTTGATAAAATCCAAACTTGGCAAAATACTTTATAACTAGTCTGATACGTCAAAATATTTTTATAAAAAATTTTTTGAAGTCGTACAACCATTATAAAATTGTTTTAAAAAAATTTGAAAATAGGTTAAATACGTAAATAGTTGTGTTGTTGAAAACAGGCCGTTACATCCTACCATCCTTAAAATAATTCCGTCCTCGGAATTTCTTAAACAAATAATCTTTGTTATGAAGAAGCTCAAGCAAATAAATGATAGGAAAGATAGTAATCTAGCAAATCAGGTTATAATAACATGAAATGTGATACGAAAATAAGGGATGTTACTAATATATATTATCACCATAGCTACTACAGATTTATCAAGTAGCCAAAATATGAGATATTGGCACTACTTGAAAATGATAGTTATTATGATCACATCTGTTCGAACTTGGAACCTGAGGTGATAAGCCAGTAGCAAGCTATCTAAACTATATAAAAAGGAAGATCATAAAGTTTAAGGCTTCTACTCGTGCTAATGGTGAGTGACAGAATCGAGCTAAGGATGTCATTGCCTCTGTAAACTTGTCCTGGTCTCCACTGGTGCTTTGGTTGAACTCAAACATTAGATGGTCAAGACTTAGAAAGCTACCCTCCTTAAAATAAATGTAGCTAGAGTATGGGTAAGCTAACCACAACTATAAATACTCCATGACTAAGAAGGACAATCGAGTGGTAATCAAGTTAAAGGAAGAGTGATGGGAATCAAGGAAGTCCTAATGAAGATTACAATAAGGACGCTTCACCTGTATATCCAATACAGGTGAACACTCGAGACATCCTGTACTCGAGAGTTCTATTTGAGTATTTTATACTGTATACCCTGATCTTGCTATATTGTTCACGAGGTAGGTAGCATGGACCTGCGTGGGCCACCAAAGCTGTAATGTCCCGATTCCCGGGCCCGTTACTTTTTTGATATTTGCCTAGGTCCTGCAGTTAACCAGTGAAAACAAAATAGCCACGATGCAGAGATGTACAAAAATACCCAAATAGTGTCCAAATATTACATCCATATTGTACAAATTGTTCCAACATACGTACACGAAGGGAAGAAATTACAACTGAAAATAACTCTGAAAGCTGCTGTCTCAGGGTCGAACTCTGGCACTATTAACTCAAGAGCATCTACCTCCATATATACGTCGTCTGCGATGCCACAGAGATGGAACCGTAGGTAAGTCACAACAATTCTAGCAATAGAAATAAAGCAGTGCAAAAGTATGGAATAAGCTATAGTAATAAAAGATGGTCATGCTGGTGCAAAAAGTAAGGTAAGAACAGACATGATGAGTAAAGTACTGGTGGATGCTCAAGTGTGGTAAGTAAGGTGCATGTAATCCGTAAAGTAAAGGTGACTGTACAAGTGCAAAAGTAACATACAAGACGAACAACTGTGGTATGGAAAATGGTAGCAACAATATTTTAACCAACAGACAATGTGATGACGATAGTTAGGTATCCTGATGGTTGTAGAAACACTTAAGAAGGTGAGCGTCGCTTGACTATCTAATAGTGTAGGCAGGCCTAATAATAAGAAGTCTAGTTTAACTCCCAAATCAGCCAGGCAGTCAGGGCTTGAAGGCACATGTCACTTCAAAGACCGCAGGAACAAGTCCATTGGTTGACCAACCCCCTTCCCATTCCTTTCTAGACACTGATTCAGTAGTAATTTAAGACCGCTCATTATTATACCGTTCTATCACGTTCGAGTAGTCTCGACTTAGTCAATAGAGTAGTCGTGACAAAAGCAATGGTATCAATGAATTATCAATTAGTGCAACATCAATCAGAATAGTGCATCAGCCTTGGCTCCAGTGTACGATATGCAACCAGAAGTGCACCCATCCCACGGAGCAACTCGTGGAATATCTACCTACCATTCCTGCAGGGTGATGGTACAACTTAACTAATAAGGGTGGACCCGGTCACTCCTGCACACTTCGTAGCTCAAGACTACCCCAAAACCCGTGTCGTATCATAATCCAATGTTCTTACTGGTATTCATATCAATGTGGCCTCATGGGCCCTGGTATCAATCAAGCTAGTGCAACAGTCTTAGCTCGAGTGTACGATATGCAACCAGAAGTGCACCCATCCCACGGAGCAACTCGTGGAATATCTACCTACCATTCCCTACAGGGTTATGGTACAGCTTAACTAATAAGGGTGGACCCGATCACTCCCGCACACTTCGTAGCTCAAGACTACCCCATAACCCGTGTTGTATCACATTACACATTTACAACCGTATTCGTATTCGAATCCGTATCCATGTCCGTATCCGTATGGCCTTATAGGCCCATCATTTCGTACATCCAACAATGTGTACAACAATACATCCAACATTGAGTACAACACTTATATACGGTATTTACTTGCTGAAAGGTCAATGCAAAAGCCTCAACAGAGAATATCAGTCCTGAGCAATGCTTTGAAGTCCAACAACTATGATATTTAATTCCATAAAAGTGCACTATCTCAATTTAGTCCTGAGCAATGCTTTGAAGTCCAACAACTATGATATCTAATTCCATAAAAGTGCACTATCTCAATTTAGTCCTTTGGTCATTCCACTATTGATTAGTCCTCAAGTTAATTAGGTCTCTAATCATTGGTTCAAGTCAATAGCTATTTTGAGAATATATATGAGGTCCTAAGTTCATACGAGTACACTATCTAAATTCCTAAAACAAGAATTAGAGTGACTTACACTATTTGAGATCGTCGTGGTAAGACGAGGTTAGAGCTCTAGCTTATAAAGGTGCTGGTGCATGAGTATTGGTACCTGCAAACACAATAAACTCATCAGTTACAGTCTACCCTATTTCTATTTATTTAATGTGATCGTTCTGATTTTTAAAACTAACTGAAACGTTGTCGAAAAATGTTCTAAATTTTTATATAGGCTAGATATGATAAAAATAATTTTATTGTATGAGAAAATATTTTTTTGAGGCTTATATAAATTGTTTACAATTTTTAAAAGCTCAAATTAGATTTAAAAACTAATTTTTAATTAAGTACGTAATTATTCATTAATTTCTTCTGGATGCAATCTGTATCGAAAACTGGCAAATAAGCTGTCAAAATGACCATCTCGAAGAGTACTTTAACATATTTTTTTCTCAAATATCATTTTACGTGAAAATAATAAGTTATGGATTTTTAAACGAAAATAGCCTATTTAACTTTTAGGCTTAAAAATTTATTCTGGAAAAACTAAGCATCAGATTGATATGAGACTAGTGTCATTGGGTCCAGAATGTCATTTCTGATTTTCTGGAGCTAGACTCACATTTTTCCGACTTATATATTATTTATTATGAATTTAAAACCATTAAACCTTATTTAATAAATTATAAAATACCGTATTTATTTATATAATGATACGTATTTAAGAAAATACGTTATCTTCCTTCGTTTCGTTCGTGTGTGGCTGCGCCGTTCGCTCGTCGGAGGCGATGGATGCGGCGGAGCTCGGGGCGGCGGTCAGCTGCCGTCAACGACGGCGGTGCTGCTGCAGCGAGAAGGCGGAGCGACGAGCGGCGTCGGGGTCTGCAGCGGAGGAGGCGGCATGGGTGCAGCATGGGGGCTTCGACGTCGAGCGACGTTGGTGGAAGCTGCGGGAGACAGCTGCTTCGTCGAAGGCGACGTCGAGAGAATGTCGGCGAGGTGCGCAAAGCTCGGAGGAGCTTCGGGGCACCGTGGCGGGCTCGGGGGCTGCTGCTCCGGTGGTAGAACTTCTAGAGTGCTTCGACGGTTGTCGGATTGTGCTGGAGGGCGTAAGAAGGAGAGATGGTGTTGGAGCAACGGCGGGGCGACAGTCGAGGCAGTGGGCTCGCTGGCGGCGAGCGTGGGTTGCAGTCGGTGGAGCGGGGAAGCGGAGGAGCAAAGGTGACGACGGATGCATGTTTGCGGGGTCACCGTGGAGTGCCGTACGTCGACGTGAGGGGCGCTGCTGGGCGGAAGCACTCGGGGATGCGGGGATGCGTGGGCAGAGCTCCGGCAGCGGAGAGGGGCAGCGGAGCTGCTGTTCGGAGAGGATGTAGGCGGTGCTGACGTCGGAGTGCTCATGGACGGCGGGTGAGCAAGGGTGGCGCTTCGCCGTGGCATGGAGACGGTGAGTTAATGAGAGAGTGACTGAGAGAGATAGAGAGTGAGGGAGAGAGCTGAGTGCTTAGGGGAAGAGAGAGTGTGTACGGGGTGATTAAGGGTTAGGTTAGCCTGGGTGCGTGCGAAAGCCCGTGTGCATGGCTTAGGGAAGATGGGGGGAGAGTTTAAATACGTAATTAAATAATAATAAATTAGCATTAGTCAAGGGTAATTAATACATTTGGTGAGTAATGAATGATGTTCGGATGAACTTTAGACTAAATCTTAAATGAGTTTAGACTAAGTTAGGAAATTGTCTAAACGTGTCCTCTCCCACGTTTTAGACATGATTAGGGTAATATAATAGTCAATTAGGTTACGGTAATTAGTAATTAGGTAGGGTAATTCGTGATGGTAATAGTAAAACTTGTAACGAAATTACGATTTTGCCCCTACAAGTAAACGTGTCCGAAAAATTACGAAAACATACTCACGGGATCGTATCGTTGCGAGGATCACGAGTACGAAGTTCATTTCAGGGTTCGAGCTACGGAAATACTAGTTTTAGGCCAAAACTTTTAGGAAGCGGGTTTGTGGGTTCTCTATTGATTTGATTTTAGAAAATTACGAAATAAATATGGGAAGCCCTAAATGATCATTGAATATTATTGTAAAAGTTGGAAATCGTTTTGATGATGTTTGTATAGAAAATAAATTTATTAAGCCAAAACGGTAATATTTGAAAAATGAATTTTTATCAGAATGTTTAGAGGCATTTGATAAAATCCAAACTTGCCAAAATACTTTATAACTAGTCTGATACTTCAAAATATTTTTATAAAAAATTTGTTTTGAAGTCGTACAACCATTATAAAATTGTTTTGAAAAAAATTGAAAACAGGTTAAATACGTAAATAGTTGTGTTGATGAAAACAGGCTGTTACACCCTCAGCCTACACCAGATTTGATCCCTGCTCCCCTTACTTCTGTCCACACTTCTGTCAGTGTTGGGAGCACCCTTGATGAGTCCATCACCACCACCACCACCACATATGAGCCATTGACCACTGACCCCATTTCTTCTGTGAGTTTTGAGAGAGCCCCCACCACTGTTCTTGAGAGAGGCGATCCTTCCTTTACTTCGACAACTGAGACCCTGTCCTCACCGGATTTCTCGACCCCTGGGGAGTTATTCTCTGTTGATTTCACGTCCTCCCTAGTCGTTGACCCTACCGTCTCTGCTACCGCTGTCTTCACCAAGAGCGTCGTGACGTATGTCCCCATTTCTGTGTCAGCGACCTCTCCACCCTTCTCGCCCACTTTCACCACTTCAGATTCTGCCGCTGGTCACACTTCTGAGAGCATCCCTGCGTCTCAGCCTCCCACAGAGGCTGAGCGTCTTTTAGCGAGCACAGCACCACACCCTCACCCAGTAGTGGCCCCACTTGTCTACGGTGGCCGTTTGCGACCGCCTCGATCCCCACCTGTTCGACCCTCTCCCCCCGCCCTCGACACCCTTACTCAGTACCTGCGTGCTTTAGAGGGGGCCGTTAGTGGGCTCAGAGGAGATTTTTTGGCTTTTGCCACCACTGTTAGCTCTGTGCAGTCTCGCGTGGCTCTACTCCATGGTATTCAGGTTCCCCTGAACCAGATTCTTGCGCACCTGCCACAGCCTCCACCTGCTGTTGTCCCTCCCATTTCACAGCAGCCTCCGCCACCACCACCTCCCCTACCACAGGGCGGTGCTGGCGATCCACCACCTACTTAGGCACACACTTGATGCCTCTCATATTTTTGCCGCTGATGTGATTGATATTATCTTTTCTGTCGATTTTGCGCCACATCTCCCCACACATTTTGTTCACTTTTTGCTCAGATTTGTCTATACCATCCTGGGAGAGAGGAGGTATTTCTGGGACCGTTATATTACACCACCTTGATCTTTGCACTCATCACTTGCATTTACATCCCATTCTCCTTCATTTTCATTCTTTATCAATCATGCATCCTCACCCCACCCACCCATATCATATTTCTCCTTGTGTCACACTTAGCACATTGAGGACACTGTGTAATTTAGCTTGGGGGAGTGAGTGTCTCACGCACTTTTCGTTTTCTTCATTTTTATCTTCGTTTTTTTCCACCTTTCTTTATTTTCCACTTGTTTTCACCCACTTTTTCATATTTTTCCTCATGCATCACGTTTTCTTATTTGTGTGTGTGCTGCATTTGTATAGTAGTTCTTATTTTTCCTTTATCCTTATTTATTTTATCCTTTTTGCTAGAAATGAGTTTTCTGTGATGACGATGACTTGGAGTTAGCTTACTTTTATATGCATATTCTCTTGCCATGCCATTGTTTTATTTCAGATATCATATGTTATACGTTGCCATGCATTCGAGAATAGTAACCTGCATCTTTATTATATAATTATGAATGAAATTCTACCATTAGCTGAGTCTGAAGATTTATATTGTATACTTTTCATAGAAAACACACCAAGCTTCACGCATTGATTGCCTAAATTTGTAGTACTGCTTTGTTGTCTGCTATCACTTCTATTTGCATGAAATTGTACACTCAACTTTCCGGTTGATTGAATGTATGCCTTTTTGATATAACTGGATTAGTTTACTTTCTGAATTCAAACTGAGTAGATTACATTACCCTGCTGAAAGTTGTCGTGCACATTCAACAGAGTGAACTGAGCGTTGCATATTTTTCTTTCTCCACATATCTAGAACATCATTTCTATACTTAAAATCATTGGTGAATCTCCCCTTGGCAAATCTTACATTGGCCTCTTCCCCTTGCTATAAAATCCAAGCTCCAATACCCCAAAATCAAAAGAAAAAGAATACATGCACCTATCTCTATCTTTGATTCGGGATTGTTATTGTGTATATGAGTTTCAAAAAGAAAAAAAAGAGAAAAGAAAAAGTGAAAAAGAGAAAAGAAAAACAAAAAAGGGAGTCCATCTGTATATACACGATCCCATTTCTTTCTTTCTTTCTTTCTTCCCTCTTTTATTTCCCTCGGAGTTTCGAAAAAAAAATGGGAAAAGTCGTATTGTTCTATTTGATACCACCACGCTTATAGATAAGCTTGGAGGAGAGGATCCAATGATGTGTGAGAGAGTGACCACTCGTCTGTGCATGATGACCTAAGCTAGGTAATTTTTTATACTCAGGGAGATTACTTGGAGTATTACGAAGTCCATGAATTGAAATTAGGCATGGATTTCATGAATACCATTTCTTTCTATTCTTATTGCTCCATAATGTGTGATGCCTCCTATATTCCAAGTAAAAAGCGATCAATTGAAAAGTGTGCAATCTATGATTATGTATATTACTTTGGATGCCACGGACGACACTAATTCTAGAATGATTTCATGTTTCATATCGTTTTGATATTCTTGGTTTCTATATCGAATGCACTTATATATGATCATGATATCAAGGTAAAAATCTTTGGCTTGTTTTTATTCGTCATGCACTATTTGAGTAAGCAGCTCCACATCCTGAGAAAATGATCTAGCACCTCCCTCTTTGTTTTCTATTCTATCTTCTCCTTCCTTTTTCCTTATTTTTACCCGTCGGGTTTGCCTTTTTACTCATCTTCTTCGAGGACGAGTAATAGGTATGCTTGGAGGATTTTGATCGATCCTTATTTTACACCTTTTTTCTGCATGTTTGCATGTCATTTCGATCGCCTATATTACGTTTTTCACGATTATTCGACGATATCGTGTTGCTTTTTACTATTTCTTGTTTTTGTCAAATTTCAGGAAATATGGAGCGACCTGGAGCATAAATGAGATCAAGGGACTTTTGTGCACGCTGGAGCACTGCTTGTGACCCTATCGAGGAGCCAGCAGTGCTAGATGATGAGCTGAAGAAGAAGTTCGAAAGAATCGATGAGGAGGCGATGAGGAAAAGATAGGACTCCAGAAACAGCCTACTCGGCCGAGCAGACAGCTCACTCAGCCGAGTGAAGGAACGTACTCAGTCGAGTACAACGGATACAAGAGCACCTGGAGTCAAGGTCCACTCGGGCGAGTGAATGATCTCACTCGGCCGAGTGAAGAATCCCACTCGCCCGAGGACGTCAGAGTTTTCCTCCTGAGATTTCAGCCGACTCTTTGAAATTTGGAGGAGAACAGTAGAAGCCTCACTCGGCCGAGTGAGAAAGCTCACTCGACAGAGTGACGAACTCTACTCGGCCGAGTAGCGCAGAGTGACAAACCCCCAAAATCCCCAATATCTCTGTTTTTCTTTGGGTCCGTCACTCGGCCGAGTGACATGTTCTACTCGGTCGAGTGGCGCAGTCTGCATGTATCACGAATTAGGGTTCTGGGCTGCACCAGGGGCAGATCTGTCAAGATTTTCTGGCCGACTTTGGCTTGTATTTAAGGCTAGTTTTCTTCCTAGTTTTAGGGGGGGACCAGAAATTAGTTTTGAGCATTATTCTAATTGTAATTCTCAGCTGGAGATTGAAGATTGGAAATTTGGTTTGTTCTTTCTATCAAAATTGCTTGTTTTTGTGAATTGTTTTCTCTCAACCATGATTGCTATATGTTTTTATTCGTTTATTTTGTGATTGCCATGATTAATTGCGAGTAGTTCCGCTGTTCTAGGGCATGGGGATGAACCCTATGGATCCGATTTTAGAATTATGACGAACAAATTAATGTGTTGCTAGGATTGATAGACGGTTGGGTTATGATTGATTTACTATGAGTAGCTAGGAATTTCCATTGATTGGGGTTTGCAAGAGATTGGATTTCGATCGATGGGAAGGCCTAGATATTCGATTTAGGTTTATAATCGAGATTCTCTAGACTTGGTTTGCAAGAGATTGGACCAAAGCTAGGATTTTTATTATAAATCTATACTCATATTCGTTTGCAAGAGATTGGATGAATACGAACTATTATAACCTAGATCGTAACTCGAGTTTGCATGAGAGTGGGCTCAAGGTGCGATTGGACGATGATGTCGATCTTCATGCTAGCGGCTTAGGTTAGGGTTTGCATGAGAGTGGGTCCAAATCTAGGTCTCTATAGACCGGCAATAACGCATCTGCATGAGCTTGGTTCTCTATTCAATTACGACTAGTTCACCTCAATTCAAGCCTTGCAACATTGACGATCCGTAGTGGGGATTTCTTGGCTCTAGACGCTTTTATTATATAGAATTCAAATTGTTAATTGAACGACTGTGACAGTATTCTCGAAACCATTCCATTCTACCACCAATAGCTAAGTGATTAAAATAGAGTACCATCATTTGTCCTCCTCGTGTTCGATATCCGCTCGCCACTACACCGTGCGCTTGCGGTAGACTACGACTGTCTTCCGGGTGTATATCCGGGAGCGATCACGTAACTGCTCGGTCGAGTTAGAAAATAAAATATATCGAAATTGAAGTTGAGAATACTCCCTCAGCTGCTCGACCGAGTAGGGGCTACTCGGGCCGCATAGGCAGAACGCCATTTTTCACCATTTCTTTGTGCTTTCCTTAGCTTGATCGAGCAGATGGATACTCGGTCGAGTAAGCAACCACTCGACCGAGTAGGGGCTACTCGGGCCGCGTAGGCAGAACGCCATTTTTCCTTACTTTTCCTGCACTCTCTTCTACTCGACCGAGTAGGTGCCTACTCGGTCGAGTCACCTGTAACTCTTTTCCCTTAAGCTTGTTCTTTTATCGATTGCTCTTTTCCTGGCTCCCTTACATTCAATACATTGTTTTGCACGCTCCCCTCAACGTTCAACATGTGGGAAGGAAGAACCTGTCAGATTTTTATATATTTGCATTTTTTAAGAATAGAAAGCGATTTTACTTGGTTTTCTGGGATAGATAGAGCAAAACAAAAATTGAAAAAGAAAATCTAAGATATAAAAAGTTGGGTTGCCTCCCGATAAGCGCTCGTTTTGAGTCATGAGCTCGACTCCCCCAAGTTCTTCAATTGTTCTTGGACGTGTAAGAGATGCGCACATCATGCTTTCCAACGATACCGTGCGACGGTATTTGGTGTGGTTCCTCTCCGTGATTCTCCTCGACTACGTGGTTGATGGCTTGTTGTAATGAGTCGTCTGTGGGCTCCTCATCAAGCACACGAAGATAGGCGGCAACTGCCTTGTTGTAGATGGAGTCGCCATCGTCATCAACACTTGTCCTCACTGGGTCCTTCATGACCCATTTAGTGGCATACTCCCCTATAGCATCATCTTCTAAAAGCTCCAGATAACTCGCTCCTTCTTCTTGGACATGCTTCTTCATGGATTTTTGTAACCGAAATTGGGCTTCAATATTACCCACATTCATTGAGAGAGTCCCTTCGCGAACATCTATCAGGACGTCGGCCGTCGCCATGCAAGGACTGCCAAGTATGAGTTGGAAACTCCCTCTCTCCGGCATATCCATAATAATAAAATCCATCGACACACATAATCCGGACGGTATTTGCAGAATGATATCCCTAGCAATACCTACCAGATACGTGAATGAGTGATCCGCCAGTTGTATAGACATGTTTGTGGGCTCCAACTCACTTCTGGTTTGTAGACTTTCAAATATAGAGAGTGGCATCAAGCTGATGCTCGCTTCCAAGTCTATCAATGCACGGTTGATAGGCGTACCTCCAATAGAGCATGGTACTGTGAAGCTTCCCGGATCCGGTAATTTCTTCGGGAGGTGGTTCTTTATGATGGAAGTGGAATCCTCCAAAAGCTTCACTTCCTCATGTTTCCGCTTTCCGGTGATGAGGTCTTTCAAAAATTTTGTGTAGATAGGAATTTCTGTAATTGCATCCGTAAAAGGGATGTTGAGTTGAATACCCTTTAGAAGTTCCGTAAACTTTGTGTACTTCTTCTCCATTTTCGCTAAAGCTAGCCTCTATGGATACGGCTGAGGGGGTCGGTTTCCCTTATCCTTGGCGGCATCCTTATGAGTTGGCTTACTGGAAGTAATTGCATCGTCCATTGGTGCCGGTGTGATGGTGGGTAAGGTGGAAGGTGAAGCCTCCCTCTCTCTGTTCATGATAGGCTCATCCGTAGCCTCTTCCTCATCTCAGCCAATAGGGGTATCCTCAATTGTAACTTGTTCCTTGTTTGTAACCGGCACCATCACAGCGTCGGTTATCCTACCTCCTCGTGTGGTAACAGAGACCACGACATTTGCTTGAGCTCTTGGATTCGGCTCCGGTTGCAAAGGCAACCTCCCTTGACGCTTAAGTAATTGGGACATCTGACCTCTTAGCTCATCTAGCGACGTGTTTATGTTCTTAAATTGAGCAGACGTGTCTTGGTTGAACTTTACTTGTCCGCTCATAAACGACTCTAAGGTAGCCTCCAGACTGGAACGTGGTGGCACCGATGCATAGTTTTACTGAGGCGGGCGAATGAATTGGTAGCCCGGTGGTTGATACGGCCCAGATGGCCTAAATCCGCTCTGCTGCTAATGTGGCGGGGGTCCTTGTTATTGTGGAGGAGGGAGTGGTGGCCTCTGAAACTGTGGAGGTTGCAACCCTCCACTTGGATTCCCATAGGACAATCCGGGGTGATTCCTTGTGGCCGGATATTGCCACTGATTTTGCCAATCTCCTTGTACATATTGTACTTGCTCGGATGATTCGACTCCGTCATACGGTCCCTCATTGGGAATGTAGCATTCCTCCCCGTATTCCTCTTGAGGATGATAGGCTGGAGCGCTGGTAATTGTTGGAATGGCAGCAAAACGTTGTTTGATCCTAGCCACTGCTTGCACAAAGTTTCAATGTGAGAATCGAGGTGGCTAACAGCTTTTACCTCAGGAGTCCTGCTGATAATGGTGCGCTCCTCACTCTACTATTGGTTGTTCGCTGCCATATGTTCAAGCAGGCCAATTGCTTCATCTGCTGACTTGTCTAGAAAGACGCCTTGTGCGGCGGCATCAATGATCATCTTCGTACTAGGCTGCAGCCTATTGTAGAAGCTTTGTACCAGATCCCAAGATTGGATCCCATGATGTGGGCACTGATACTGAAGGTCCTTGAACCTTTCCCAGGCTTCGTAGAGCGACTCTTGCGACAGTTGCTTAAAGTTGGAGATTGCTCCTCTGATCCTCACCATTTTTGATGGTGGGTAAAACTTGTCTACGAAAGTAAGCACCAGTTGTTCCCACGAAGTGAAGTGGTTAGACGAGTGGGCTCGTAGCCAATATGAAACCTTATCCCTTAGGGTGAAGGGAAAGAGCCTTAGCTTTATTGCGTCTTTTGCCCAGCCCTGTGGTAGCTACTGCACATGTACTAGAGGGGGGTGAATAGTACTTAACATAATTAAGAAGATTATTTCTAACTATTGTGCAATGAACAAACGACAATTGCGGAATAAACAACAATCAACAAGAATTAAACATACGCAAACAAAACATGTAACGGGTTCGGATCCACCCAAGTCTCCCCGACTTGTTCCCGGTGATCCTACGTCCCAACCACCTGGATCCCCTCCGGATACTCGAGTTAGAAACCCTAACTCAAGATTTTCCACTAGCCCACTTGCGGAAACCCCACAAGTGCAATCGACCTACAATCGATGTCCGTGATCCCACAACCCGGGATCACGCAAACTCTCACAACCGAGAGTATACAACAATTCAATATTAATGAAATGAAATGAAATTCTTACCACAAAATCCTATGCCTTGAGTATACTTACCAAATTAGGGCAAAGATGGATTATGGGGAAGAAGATATCACCAAACCCTAGCTTCAAGAAGATGACCAGCAATGGAGGCCTCGGGTGGAGTTGATGACCTAGAATCAAGCTCTTGGCTTGAGAAGGCTCACAATGGAGAGAATCTCTCTTGAGTATTAGGGCTCAAAGAGTGAAGGGAGAGATTCTTGTGAGAAAGAGAGAGCTTGGAATTAGTTTGAGAAAACTCTTCTCTTAGGTCTGAAAATACTTTGATAATGGACCTCTAACCTTGCCTCAAACGAATCAGGTTTGTATTTATAGAGGCAAGAAAAATCGTGTTGGAAAAGTTCCCAACGGCTCTATTCTTAACCAGACTAGTCGGTCAAAGAAGGATCACTGACCGACTAGTTCATCAACTAGTCGGTCGGTGATTCAATGTAGACCGATTAAAGGTTGAACAGCCAAAAGGTGAAGTACAGGAGATAGACAACTAGTCGGTCTAAGAAGACATGCCGACCGACTAGTTTCACAACTAGTCGGTCGGTGAATGTTCTTTGACCGACTAACAGTCGAAATAGAATAGGCTGACTTCAAGTTGATTTAGTCGGTTTAAGAACAAATGCTGACCGACTAGTTTCTCAACTAGTCGGTAGACAAACGTTCTTTGACTGACTAACGATAAACAGTAGCTCGGGCTCAAAAATGGAAGTTCAACTAGTCGGTCCAAGAAGGATTCCTAACCGACTAGTTTCATAACTAGTCGATCGGTGAACCTTCTTTGACCGACTAACTGTAAACAGTAACTGAGCTGAAATTGAAGGAGGCAAACTAGTCGGTTTAAGAAGGATTCCTAACCGACTAGATCATCATCTAGTCGGTCGGTGAACCTTCTTTGACCGACTAATTGATCAACAGGAATGAGCTGAAAAGAGTAAGGCATTCTAGTCCGTTCATGTAGAGTTGCCGACCGACTAGATCATCATCTAGTCGGTTGGATCTTTTACTTGAACCAACTAACATGCACTAGAAGCCGAGGGAAGAAGCGATAGGCTTCAGGAAAGTTTCTAATGGCTTCTATGATAATCCTAGCTCTAAGATATGAGCGAAATGAAGATAATTAAGTAAGTCGTACTCAAGGCTTAACATTCTAATCTATGAAGCTAGAAGACAATAAATAATACAAGACGAACCGTCTTCAAAGCTTCAATCTTCATTCTTCTTGACTTCAATATTGGTCCTTGAGCTTCAACGAAGCTTCAGGCACACGATCACTCGTATTGAGAAGTCTTGAGACGTCGCTTTTGATGTACGTGTTATTTTGGCGACGATCTCCATAACTGCGCTCACAAACAGTTAGTACACGATATTTATGTTTGCTCATCATCCAAAACCAAATCCGGAAAATCAATACTCAACATTCTCCCCCTTTTTGGTGATGACAAACCAACATAAATAATAATCAATAATAATGATTCAAGAGAAATTTACTTACTCCCCCTGCATTGATGACACGTTAGTCTCGTATTCAATAATATTCATACGCATCAAGCAGACGAGGAAGATATGAAATATGAATCAATTATTGACATATATGATCTAAATCCATTTTATATCTTCACTCCCCCTGAATCTAACATATCAAGTTAGATTCATGGTAAATTCCTTTGAATTATTAATTAGCACATTGTCATTATTAATTCTCTCCCCTTTTGGCATTAGCAAAAAGAGCGGGAGGAGATCAACGACAAAACCAATGGCTAAAAATAAAGCACGGGAGTCGAAGAATACGACCACGGTCCAAATGACACCAATGCAAAATATCAAATGTAAAATACCGAATAAAAGCAAATCGTGCCAATGAGACCAAAGTCGAAAATCGAGATACGAAATCATCAATCCATATGCGAACATCGAAAAATGAAATCACCAAGACATAGGCGAAAATCGAAAAACGAAATCATCAAACCATAGGCACAAATCGAAAAACGAAATCACCAAGCCATAGGCGAAAATCGAAATACGAAATCATCAAACCATAGGCGAAAATTGAAAAACGAAATCACCAAGCCATAGGCGAAAATCGAATTACGAAATCATCAAAACTCAAATCAATTTCACGTATTGAGTTTTGGAACATACTCTACAAAATCAACATCAGAGACAAAAATCCAATGAGAATACCAAATGTAGCATGCAAGAACATATGGCATACACTAATCTAGCACACTAGGATTCAAATTGAAACAAAATGATACCAATCGTAATATAATCTACCAATGGATGCATTTAACACACATGGATACCAATGTAGATCAAAAGTAAGAATATACTTACAACATTAAGCTCCCCCTACTTTGGTGCATCACTTAAGCACCATCAACTCCAATTGACTGAAAATCCTTGCAAATCACGGAGTTGGTAGGGTTGGTATCCCACGGTGGATTGAACCTAGAAAAACTTAATATGGATCTAAAATTTGATTTGATGCTCCTTCTCTTATCCATGAGTACCTAAAGATAAAGTATCATTCCATGGTACCTAAGGACATTGGGTCCTAAGAAATTAGACTTTTGGAAGCCAAGTCCAATTGGACTTAGACTTCCCCACATAATTATCATTATGAACGATATTCATAAAATAAGAATTCATATACACTTGTTTTTCATTCATGTTTGTGTCCTTTGGGCTCCAAATAGTGTATATTTTGGGAGCCATAGTCCTATTGGGAGCATGCATGCGTTGTTGATTTCTACGTGATGCATGTCGTGGATAGGCATAAGGAACATGATGCAAAGGTGCATGATGATAATTATTCATATGAAAATGAGGATGAGCATATGAATGTGGTGGAACACGTGCATGAGTGTGTCTCACATGGTGTGCACGTGCTCGTGGATGCGGAGCATAGAAATCATCATATGTGCTAACATGTGGGGTAGGATGTGTGTTCCTACGTGGCATGGTATACATGAAAGCATGATCCTTCTTTGGAGGTCCACCCAAAGTGGGTTTCTTTCCAAATGGGGGTGTGTTCCTAGCGGAAGCACCATTGGTAGAAGAACTACCCATGAAGTGTTTACTTCCACTAGTAGAAGCATCGGAAGATGGCCTAACAAAGGTGGCGGACGATTTGGACGAATCTCCCATCTTATACCACACACCAATGTGATGATTAGCCGGAGGTAAGTCATTTAGGATATTATCCAAATGGCCCTTACCCTTATTGAATTCATGAATTCGGCCTAATGTGCACTCATACTTCTCGGTGAGAGAATGCATCGAAGCTTCCAAAGTGGACACTTGCGATGTGAGTGCGCAAACACGTGATTTGAGATTTTTATTCTCAATACTCAAAGTTGAGATTTGAGACGTCAAATCCGCTATCACATGTTCATCCGAATCCTCGATATGAACATGCTTAAGTTGAGATTTGAGATTTACAATCTTATTTCTCAACTCTTCAACAACGGTGTCGTTGTTGACGATGAAAGGCTTAGGCGAGTTTTTAAGACTATCTAGTTCATTTTTAGTCTTCATAAACCTAGTAGCCAAATTAGAAAATTTATTCCAAAGTTGTTCATTGGCTAATCTAAGTTCATCCGTAGTTACCTCATCGCCTTCATCCTCGCTTCCATCCTCGCTTTCATCGGAGGAGGTCTCTTGATCACATTCCTCCTTTCCCATGAAGCACATGTGTGCTTTCTCCACTCTTTCATCGTCCGACTCTCCACTAGAGCAGTCCTCGGAGTCGGTGAATGTCCCGACAAGTCCTTTCTTGTGCTTTCTTAACTTGTCGTGCTTGGATGCCTTCCACTTCCCCTTGTGTTTGTAGAGAGGACAATCCGGCTTGATATGTCCTGGCTTATTGCATTTATAACACACGGGAGTAGAAGCATTAGTCAAACTAACTTTAGATTTATTTCTAAAGTTACCTTTTCAGAAGTATCGGTAGTGTAGGATCCTGCCAAAACAGAGTTAGGATCGATAATATGAAGTTTAGACTTACGCTTGCGTATGCGGCACGGTAGTCTACGAACTTCGCCTTCGGATTCACCACGACAGATCGAGTCTTCTCACGAACGGAGTAAGGCTACTAAATCCACAATCTAAATCTCTACTTTAGATTAAGAACTTGGATAGAGTGAGAGGAAGTATTTCGGCAGAGCTTCGCTAGGATGAAAATGCATGCAAGAATGCCATGCAAAAGTGTAAGAAATGGCTTACCCTTGGGTCTTATTTATAGCCCCCAAGGTAGTTATTTTAGGGTAAGTTGTTCCTTTGGAACAACTTAATTAAGGTGTACCATGATACATGGCACATTATAAGCTTAAGTTGTACCATATGCATGGTACAACATAAGCTTAAGATATTCCCCCTTTATTAGCCATATGTCGCATGCACTTATGCATATATAATGCGACTTTCCCACTCATCTAGAGATCCTCTCCACAAGGGAACATATTCCCTTTGCGCACGACTTCATGTACGCGACGTTCGAGGTCCGTATTCCCTCGTACATCCCCCACAAGGGTGGATAAACGTCTTCCATATCCAACATCTCCCACTCACACTTGAGGGGATTGTAAGAGAATGTCTTTCTCTTAGTTCTTTCATCTATCATACCGAGAAATAGACCGTGCGACCGTCATGCGCGTAGAGTCTGTTGTTGTGCACTTGTTAGAGATACACAACGACCTCGAAGGTGCAAAGTTGAGTAGTTCAACGCATGCTTTACCCTAGATTATTTCTTCACATTTCTTATACTTTATATTCAACAATTGAATCCCATCTGGATTGCAATTGGCTGGCCGGCTTTGAATCATTAAAGTCCAAATGTGAATGTGAAATCAATCTTCCTCTTCTTGCGAACCGTCTGATCTTGACTAGACTCGCTTTTCTAACGTGCCCCGCCGAGCCGAATTATCATAGCCCATAAGTAACACGCTAAGATAGCGATCATCTCGTCAAATCTAAAGGAACCAATTGGAGTCCTTGAGGGTAAAAGTTAAGGCCCATATGGCCTTTGAGTCTCACATAATAGCAAACACTATTGCTACTAACTCAGTGGTCGAAATGCATACGTGGTATGAACACGTATTACAACATCACTCCTTTCCCAGGGAGAGTATGTCTTAATGATGTTATACGGATGAAAAGATCAGACACCACAGTGCCTATCTTTTTGAGTCCCCTTACTACTCGTGAAATATTCACGGACTCTGATCCTGCATAAGACAGATAGGATTTAAAAAATCCTATGAGATCTCTTTCAAATATCCTTGTGATATAGATCTCAGATCTTTTGTAAGCATCCATATGATGCAGATCTTTTATTCGACTATCTTGTTTAAGTCATGACTCTAAATCATTCGTCTAATGATTTTGACTTTAAACTAGTCTCATCTCTATCTTATCCATCTGATAAGATAAGGCGGTTGCTCATGTGAGAGAGCCAACCTTAATCTGTCCGACATACACACAATTTAGCTGAGATTTCAAAAATGTACACAAACATTTCTTAAGAAATTCATATGCAATGTTGGAAAAAGAACTTATTCTTTTATTAATTTTGATCATTTCTTAGACATGGGAATATATATTGGTACAACTCAGCTCATACGCAATCCTTGGGATGATAAGTGTTTATAAAACACATTTCTGGGGATCGCTTTCGTAAGCTGATCCTCTATCATCTCATGCGTAGATATGTACCTTATGTCTACCTTCTTGGTTTTATCATAGTCTTTTGCAAATCTGCAGTTCCTTTAAGATACTGCATTATCCTCTTAACCGCTTTCCAGTGTTCTTGCCCTGGGTTGGATTGGTAATGACTTACCATTCCAACGGCAAAACAGATGTCCGGTCTTGTATGCATCAAAGCGTACATAAGACTATCAACTGTACTGGAATATGGAACTTTTTCCATAATTTCTTTTTCCTTTTGGTTCTTTGGACATGATTTCAGATATAAATTATCGCATCTGCTTATAGGAGTATCAATTGGACTTACAGTCCTACATATTAAACCGTTCTAGAACCTTCTTTAAATAAGTCTCTTGTGAAAGAGAAAGAAGTTCCTTCGAACGATTCCTTGAAATCTTAATTCCAAGGATATATGTGGCTTTCCCATGTCTTTCATCTCAAAACTGATGAAAGTCAAGCCTTGATATCCATCACAAAGCCCTTGTCATTTCTGGTTATTAAAATGTCATCTACATATAGAGACATAATAACATGCTTGTTTTTAATCCTCTTGATATATACGTAGTTATCTTCATCAAGTATGGAAAATCCATTTGATAAGATAACTTCTTGAAATCGTATATACCATTGCCTCGAGGATTATTTAAGACCATATATGGGCTTACGAAGTTTACAAACCTTATGTTCGTTTCCTTCTTTTACAAACCATGTTGGTTGTTCCATATAGATCTCCTCGTCCAATTCTCCATTGAGAAAGGCAGTCTTTACATCCATCTGATGTAATTCGATGTTTAAGCAAGCTACCATTGCCAGAATCAGGCGAATCGAGGTAAAACGCACAACAGGTGAGAAGGTCTCTTCGTAGTCTATCCCTTCCTGTTGCGTAAAACCTTTCGCGACAAGGCGAGCTTTATATCTGTCAATAGAGCCATCAGCCTTATGCTTGATCTTGAGAACCCATTTGTTCCCAATAGATCTACGTCCTCTGGGTAAGTCAACTAAGTCCCAGACTTGGTTAACTTTCATGGATTCCAACTCCTCTTGTATCGCTTCCATCCATTTGTCTTTAGCAGGGCAAGATACGGCGTCGTATTTGAGATTCTTCAAGTCCTTGTTGACTTGAGTTTAGATCAATTCTAATATCACTCCCACTTGGAATGTCGTTAGAATTGCTCCCACTTGGATCATTATTCCCGTATGGAATAGGATAATCGTCATTCGTATAATCCATTGGTGAAGGTTGAAATGTATTTTCGTTTTCACCAAGAATTCTCCCACTCGAATGAGGTAATCCTTTTTGAACATAAATCTCAAACAGAGATAAGTCCTGACTTATCTCGCCCTGTCTTGGAAACGTGTTTTCCAAGAAAGTGACATCCCTCGATTCAAACTCGATTATCCCACCATTGTCTTCCTGACTAACATAAAACATAACCTTTGGAGTTTTCTGCGTATCGTATAAAGATACATTTCCTTTCCCTTGGCCTAAGTTTGCCATACTTATGGGAGGAAATATGTGTGTAGGATGCACAACCCCAAGGTTTCAAAATGTTTAAGTCAGGAGACCTTTGGTTCCACAACTCATAAGGAGTGGAGCTAACTGATTTCAAGGGTACGCGGTCCAAAATGAAAGCGGCCGTCAATAATGCATCACCCCAAAAGGTGAATGGCAAGTTAGCTTGCGCCATCATTGAACGGACCATTTCCATTAAAGTCCTATTCCTCCTTTCTGCAACACCAATTTGTTGAGGAGTATAAGGCATAGTTACCTGATGTACTATGCCTTTTTCATCACAAAGTTCCTTTAAACTTGTTGATTGATATTCACCGCCCCTATCGGTTTGCACGACCGTAATCTTGCGATCTAATTGATTCTCCACTTAACTCATATATTTTTTAAAGCAGGTTTAGTGCTTTCACTTTTGTGGGATATCAAATAGATATGACCGAATCGGGTGAAATCATCAATAAAAGTGATGAAATAGGACTTCCCGCGTCTTGTCTTGACATTCATCGGACCACATATGTCCGAATGGATAAGCTGTAATGGAACCTCGGCCCTTGTGCCGGTTCCAAACGGCTTGCGACAAGATTTCCTCACTAGGCAATGTTCGCAGGTCGACATTTCAACCTTTGAAACATTGGATAGAAGGCCACGTTTGGCAAGTCTATCCATACACGTTGGTCCAATATGACCAAGCCTTGCGTGCCAACAAATTATATTAGACTCATTAGTCAAAGAATTTGTCACAAGGAAATTTTCATTACATGAGGAATCATACATTGTACTTATTACAATAAATCCTTTGAAATACAAAACCCAGTACCAATAAAGGAATTATTACAAAATAGGTCAATATTACAATTATGAAGGAACCAACTATAACCAAGACCCATTAATTGACCACAGTTTTAATATTCCTTTGAATATATGGAATGAAGAGAACATCATGAAGTAGGAGAGTGCGGTCGTTGTCCAAGACTAGCTTGCGAGTCCCAACGCCTACACGTGTGTTGTTTCCTACATTGATCCACTTCATTCCTTGTCCGAGACCAAGTATCAAAAGCTTCCTTGTCTCGTCGGTGTTGGGCCGTAGTGCCCAACTCAGGTTCAATCATAACGTTCTTTAGAGTTTCGAGCACTTCTTGCTCCTCTAGAACGTATTGTATCTTTATGGACCAAAGATTGTAATTATCGCCGTTGAGTTTTTCACCTTTGTTTAACTCAGCGACGATATTCTTTGAAGCGGAAGACATTTTACTTTTAAAATGCTGCAAAAGACACAAAACCGAAGGTTCGATCAAAACATTGCATAAAAAATTCTTAAAATATAACTCCCACTTGAAATGATAATAGAATATCCCATTTGGATAGTTCTAAAAATTCAAATCCCACTTGGAATTATATTATATTTGATAAGTTACTTTCGAAAAATATTGAAGATGTTGTTCTAGAATCGAAAAGGTCTCTATGATTCCAATCACCATCTAGAACAACCTTCAATATTCCCCCATCACTTATCAAACAATCGTACTCTTATAGTACTTCGCAGCGGAAAATCAATTTTGAAAAACATATCTTTCAAAATGGAATAGGTGAGAGTTTGCGCAAAGAATTTTAGCGCAACAATTGCCAAGCCACGAGACCTGTTCTACACACCCTAGGTTAGATAACCATGGCCGGATCGTGGTAGGACTTGGAATTCTAAATTGCGCTATCCCGATTAAGGACGGGACATAACCTATTTGAAAAACATCTTTTTCAAAAAATCTGAAAATACATTGGCTAATCTCCGTAGAGTAGAGCACAATGTTATGTGTACATTGGCTAATCTCCATAGAGTAGAGCACAATGACATGGCTAATCTCGCATGAAGTAGAGCACTATGGCTAATCTTCAAGGAGTAGAGCCCAATGAAAAAACTTTATTAAAACGTTAGCCCCGTATGGGCTAGTCGGCACTGTGGTTAGCCCCGTATGGACTAATAGGCACATTCGAGTTTGACCAAGGCCTTTTGTCACCCCGTATGGGTCAGTTGGCAAGTTTGCAATCAACCCAGACCTTCTGTCGGATTGGTCGACCAAAAACACCAAATTGGTCGACCAATTTTGGTCTGCAACTTCTTCTCGGCCAGGGCCTCTGCCCTGGCCGGGGCTTGGCCAAGGGCCGGCCAGGGCCTCTGCCCTGGCCGAGCCCTGGCCCCTCGGCCAGGGCCTCTGCCCTGGCCGAGGCCGGCCAGGGCCGGCCATGGCCTGGCCGAGGCCAGGGCATTGGCACTGGCCTCTGCCAGGGCCGGCCAGGCCCTGGCAGTGGCCAGGGCGCCGGCCCTGGCCTCTGCCAGGGCAGGCTAGGCCTTGGCCGGCCACTGCCGGCCTGGCCATGGCCGGCCATGGCCGGCCATGACTTGGCCATGGCCGGTCATGGCCAAGGCCATTTGGCATTGGCTGGCCATGGCCCCTTTTGCCATGGCCGGCCACCCCCTTTGAATGGGGTTGCCGCACACCCCACCGGAGGGGTGGCCGTGGTGGTTATTGGCCGTAGCCAACCCCCTCCGCATGGGGAGGGGGGGTGCATGGCCTTCATAGCCCATTTGGCCATGGTGCACATGCACCAAATTTCATCTTACCCGATGGAAATAACTACCATCATCTTCCTCGATGAAGCACCCGTTCGTCGATGAAGCACCCGTTCGTCGAGAAATTAGTTATTTTCTAATGGCCGTGTGCCAAAAATGAAAAATAATATACTACGTGAACGGTCGGTTCTTCCCGTCACGGAGAGTTCCTACCATATCCGTAATGATAGGAGACCCTAACGTGAAAAGAACAACCGCTGCGTTCTCTCCGCCACGAAGCGTTCCTACCATATCCGTAATGGTAGGAGACCCATTCGTGAAAAAGACAACGACTCGTTCATAGTTTCGACGGGACGACGGTTTAACCGGGGCGAACCCATATGGCTCTGATACCAATGTAGGATCCTGCCAAAACAGAGTTAGGATCGATAATATGAAGTTTAGACTTACGCTTGCGTATGCGGCACGGTAGTCTACGAACTTCGCCTTCGGATTCGCCACGACAGATCGAGTCTTCTCACGAACGGAGTAAGGCTACTAAATCCACAATCTAAATCTCTACTTTAGATTAAGAACTTGGATAGAGGGAGAGGAAGTATTTCGGCAGAGCTTCGCTAGGATGAAAATGCATGCAAGAATGCCATGCAAAAGTGTAAGAAATGGCTTACCCTTGGGTCTTATTTATAGCCCCCAAGGTAATTATTTTAGGGTAAGTTGTTCCTTTGGAACAACTTAATTAAGGTGTACCATGATACATGGCACATTATAAGCTTAAGTTGTACCATATGCATGGTACAACATAAGCTTAAGATATTCCCCCTTTATTAGCCATATGTCGCATGCACTTATGCATATATAATGCGACTTTCCCACTCATCTAGAGATCCTCTCCGCAAGGGAACATATTCCCTTTGCGCACCACTTCGTGTACGCGACGTTCGAGGTCCGTATTCCCTCGTACATCCCCCACAAGGGTGGATAAACGTCTTCCATATCCAACAGGTAGAACTCCTTTGCCATACGTGCAATGGATTCTATGTCCACCTCATCTTCCGATTCTTCTTCTGATTCTTCATCATCGGTAGATGGAGTGGCCTTGTATGCAATCGCCTTTTTCTTAGGCTCGTCTTGCTTCAAGTACGACTTCATCTTTTCTTTCATCATGAGCTTGCTATCCTTGCGTACCTCATAAGACATCAAGGTACCCATTAGTTGTGTGACAGTGTATGTTTTCATGTCATTACCTTCCTCGATGGCAAAGGTATGTTTCTCCCAACAAGAAGGAAGTCCATCGATGATCTTCGAGACTTTCTCCTTTTGGGTGTAGGTGTTCCCAAGAGCTTCCAACTCGTTTGTGATGTCGACGAAGCGAGCATAATACTCCTTCATCTTCTCACCCTGTTGCACATGAAATAGTTCGAAATCTTTATTAGCAACAACAAGTTTGGAGTCTCTTACCCTACTCGTTCCTTCATGCAAGATGAGGAGGGAGTTCCATATTTGATATGCACTCTTACATGTGCATATTTTATTGAATTCTTCGGGCTCCAATACGCATTGCAAGGCGTTCATTGCCTTGGCATTGCTTACCTCCGTGGTGACCTCCGCGGGAGTCCACTTCGTGAAATCTTCTTCTTCGGTCTCGACATACTCCTTCATCGTGGCTCACCAAAGTGAAGCGCTCCGGAGGAACGTTTCCATTCGGCATTTCCAGTACCCGTAATTGGTACCATTGAAGGAGGGAGGCCTAGTAGATGATTGCCCTTCCAAAACTGAAGAAGCTCCTTGACGATCTCTGAAGACGTTGTAGTTGTTGTTTGTCATAGCTTTGACCTTGTAGATTTAACCTGGATGCTCTGATACCAATTGTTGTGCCCTGTGGTAGCTACTGCACACGTACTAAGGAGGTGAATAGTACTTAAAATAATTAAGAAGATTATTCCTAATTATTGTGCAATGAAAAACGACAATTGCGGAATAAACAACAATCAACAAGAATTAAACAAACGCCAACAAAACATGTACCGGGTTCGGATCCACCCAAGTCTCCCCGACTTGTTCCCGGTGATCCTACGTCCCAACCACCCGGATCCCCTCCGGATACTCGAGTTAGAAACCCTAACTCAAGAATTTCCACTAGCCCACTTGCGGAAACCCCACAAGTGCAATCGACCTTCAATCGATGTCCGTGAATCCCACAACCTGGGATCACGCAAACTCTCACAACCGAGAGTATACAACAATTCAATATTAATGAAATGAAATGAAATTCTTACCACAAAATCCTATGCCTTGAGTATACTTACCAAATTAGGGCAAAGATGGATTTTGGGGAAGAAGATGTCACCAAACCCTAGCTTCATGAAGATGACCAGCAATGGAAGCCTAGGGTGGAGTTGATAACCTAGAATCAAGCTCTTGGCTTGAGAAGGCTCACAATGGAGAGAATCTCTCTTGAGTATTAGGGCTCAAAGAGTGAAGGGAGAGATTCTTGTGAGGAAGAGAGAGCTTGGAATTAGCTTGAGAAAACTCTTCTCTTAGGTCTGAAAATACTTTGATAATGGACCTCTAACCTTGCCTCAAACGAATCAGGTTTGTATTTATAGAGGCAAGAAAAATCGTGTTGGAAAAGTTCCCAACGGCTCTATTCTGAACCAGACTAGTCGGTCAAAGAAGGATCCCTGACCGACTAGTTCATCAACTAGTCGGTCGGTGATTCAACGTAGAACGACTAACGGTTGAACAGCCAAAAGGTGAAGTACAGGAGATAGACAACTAGTCGGTCTAAGAAGACATGCCGACCGACTAGTTTCACAACTAGTCGGTCGGTGAATGTTCTTTGACCGACTAACAGTCGAAATAGAATAGGCTGACTTCAAGTTGATTTAGTCGGTTTAAGAACAAATGCTGACCGACTAGTTTCTCAACTAGTCGGTCTACAAACGTTCTTTGACCGACTAACGATAAACAGTAGCTCAGGCTCAAAAATGGAAGTTCAACTAGTCGATCCAAGAAGGATTCCTAAACGACTAGTTTCACAACTAGTCGGTCGGTGAACCTTCTTTGACCGACTAACTGTAAACAGTAACTGAGCTGAAATTGAAGGAGGCAAACTAGTCGGTTTAAGAAGGATTCCTAACCGACTAGATCGTCATCTAGTCGGTCGGTGAACCTTCTTAGACCGACTAATTGATCAACAGGAATGAGCTGAAAAGAGCAAGGCATTCTAGTCGGTTCATATAGAGTTGCCGACCGACTAGATCGTCATCTAGTCGGTTGGCTCTTCTACTTGAACCAACTAACATGCACTAGAAGCCAAGGGAAGAAGCGATAGGCTTCGGGAAAGTTTCTAATGGCTTATATGATAATCCTAGCTCTAAGATATGAGCGAAATGAAGATAATTAAGTAAGTCCTACTCAAGGCTTAACATTCTAATCTATGAAGCTAGAAGACAATAAATAATACAAGACGAACCGTCTTCAAAGCTTCAATCTTCATTCTTCTTGACTTCAATATTGGTCCTTGAGCTTCAACGAAGCTTCAGGTACACGATCACTCGTATTGAGAAGTCTTGAGATGTCGCTTTTGATGTACGTGTTCTTTTGGCGACGATCTCCATAACTGCGCTCACAAACAGTTAGTACACTATATTTATGTTTGCTCATCATCCAAAACCAAATCCGGGGAATCAATACTCAACATTCATCGCACTTACTACTACGACTAAGAAAATAATCACACACTACTGCGGAGATTTCATATTCTTATAAAAATGAAGTACTTAAGATTTAAAGACGAAGAATATGAATCTCTCTAGAGTTCAAGAAATTCACCTAAATTCACTTTCTATATTTTATAGCATATAATGTACATGACAATGGTTACACACTTTTCAATCAATGGCTATAACTAAAGCATAAATTTTTTCATGCAAATCAAGCAATAAGAATTGAATGGTATCTAGACACACACAAGCTCGAATCAACTCATAGGAAATCCCTGTATCTCAATCTATCTTTAAGTTTTAGGATTATTTAACTTCACCGTTCATGCACAATATCCACTCTAATTTCAGATCACTCTTTTAGTCAATGGATTTTCCCCCCAAGCTTGCTAAGTTCGGTGTAGCTACATCTTTGGTAGAATTTTTTGGTGTGGGAATTTGGCTTTGTTTTCCCAAAAGAATTTGTATGCTCCAAGAAATTGAACTTTGAAATTTTTTGGAATTTGGAATTTTTCTTTTTTTTTGTAGGAGCTTTTTGATTTTTGCACTTTGCAGTTTCTTTGGATTTTTGGCTCCTTGGCACTTTGGCTTTTGAGTCAATAGACTTTTGAATTTGAATTTTGGATTTTGGGAGCAAATTGTAAAGCGTAGCTACTTTTGGGAATAGGATTTAGCAAAAACAATATTGGGGGAAAACCCCAATTCCATGTGGAGAATTTAAGATTTCGTGGGGAAAGAATGTTTGAATATCACTCGGTTCACTCATATTTTCATATATGTGCATGAACAGGTCAAAAAAATAATTCTTCAACTAAATTCTACCTTGGGATGGGTTAATTCCTAATTGTTTCTACAAGCTATGTAGCCTATCTGCCCAACTTTCAAAATAGGCATGCAATAAGCAATTTGAATAAGATATCAAGGCTTTTCTTCAGTTATGCTAATGATGCATGAGACTTGATGTGTTTCCATTGAAAGCATACTAAAACACTAATTCATACAGTCAGTTTCACTAAGTTTCAATGATTCACAATATAGAGATATCAAAAGAATTTACTTAAGTACTTATCAGCATTAAGAATAATGAAATTTCTATAATAGTGTAGCTTGGAATAACAATGCGTTGTAATAGTGATGAATGCATATAATGATACTATCATCACAAAGAACTCATTTCTAGAAAAACAAAGAAAAGAAAAGTGAGAAATAAAAATAAAAATAATATCACGTACAAGCACACAAAAATAAGAAAAACTTGATGATTCTAAAAAAATTGGGTAAGAAAAATGAAAAAACAAAATAATAAAGAGAAAAGTGATAAAGAAATAAAATAAAGCGATAGCGCTCATCCCCCAAGCTAAACACAGCAGTGTCCTCGCTGCTGAGAACATGTGCATATAGACGTAAAATAAAATAAAATCTTAAAATAAGAAAATAAAAGAAAAAATAAAATTCTAATGCAGCTACGTGATCGTAATGCCTAATGTAGCAAACATGCAAATGAGGACATGATAGCGCCTTCCCCCAAGCTAAACCAAACAATCCCTTTCATTTGATTCAATCAATAATATCATGGCTTTGAAAAGCATGATCAAGTCAAATGAATAGGAAAGTAGGATATAGTATGAAAGAAGTGCTCGATGGTGAGCAAAAGGATGGGACACATCAAAATATGAAGAAGATATCAATCAATATAGCATATAAAGGGTTGGGTGTAAAAGATAATTATTACTATCAATTGAGGTGAATTTCTTCAAGATATTTAATCTAAGAAAGTGTTAAATCTTACGGTCCTCTCGCTATCAAGAGGATTCGAGATTATAGAAAGAAAAAAGTACGACACTACTGGATTGATATCACCAGAGCAAAAGGTTGATCCAGGATCTTTGTTGGTGCAGGCAATTGCTCCAACTGCACTTTTCATGGCTCCGCCAGGTGCGTCTATCCACGAACTACAACAAACTCCAGCAATGCACTCTCCAGCATTCTTGTAAGGACTCCATCTATACCTTGCAAGGAATAGGATGCATCAGTTTACTGTGAAAGATTATTCCCGAAAAAATATATATCGCAGTGAAGATCATCAATTAAAAACTTCAAATTAATTATAATGTAACGACACTTCCATGAAAATGTTTCTCTGCTCTCTTGCACCACGTTGTCTCTCTCCTCAATGTCCTCTCTGGGATCCTCAGGCTACTCTGGCATATAAGCATAAACCTACTCCTCAAGAAACTCCTCCTCCTCGTCAAACTCATCCCAGTGTACCTCCGGATCGTATGTAATGACGTCTGTGGTAGGTAGCTCCTCACTCTCCTCATCAGACATGTCCCATAGTACATCCTGCTCATCAGGATACACGTCCCAAAGTACTTCCTTCTTATATGCAAACTTATCTGGCAAACGATGTGGCATGTCATCAGTACACGAATCCCCATAATAATCATAAATAGGGAGAGACTCAGATCAAAATAAAAGAGTGGGTAAAAGATTCTCCCTGAATGGGAGCAGTGAGCTCTAGCAGATGGTCCTCTGATGGATGCTCGGCCATGGTGATGGAAGGCAAAGGCGGCTGCGGAAGCTTGAATGGAAGTGAGGCAAACTGTTCTGTGGCCTCCTTTGGCAGCTCGGATGTCTCTATTTGTGGAGTGCTGATCGTGTAAAGGTGGAGATGATCACCTTCAAGTGAAACATACACTCAATCTATGATAGTTCCTACATCAGAAACATTTTCCATAACGAAATCGATGAATACTTGATCAGACGCGTCACCTGCCATAACGGTTAGCGAACCAGTAGATCGAGCCTCATATATCATCTGTTTTAAGGCTACTACAAACTGCAGATCACCGAACTTTCCCACATGCATCCGACAAATGAACTCTCACGAGGGTCCCTGTAGTCCCCTAGCGAAGTGACTGAGGAGCTCTATATCCCTGAATGGACGATATGGCAACCCACATAATAGATCGTTATACATCCCCCAAGCTTGAAAGAAGCTCTCTCCGTCAGCTTAGGCAAAGTTCACGACCGCTCTAAACGCTAGAGTTGCCATCTTCAAATAAAACAATCACAGAAATGGACAAGCTGGAAAAGATATCAGCGGTACAAATGAATAGAGATATGATAATAGTGGTGGTGGGAAAAAAATCTCTTTTTATTGCTTTTTATAAAAAAAAATCAAGTGTTTTATTTTATTTTTATTTTTATCGAAGTCTTACAACCTAATTGTGATTAATAGGTAATATGGCTGAATGCCTCCCCAGTAACATCTCCAAAAACTTGATTTGTCCTAAATTACCCCCCAAGAACTATCACGTTATGGCGGTCCCAAAACTCAATGGGTCCAGTTATTAACTCAGGATGATGTCGTTTTACCACAAGCGCACGGTATAGTGGCAGGCGGGTATTGATCACAAGGAGGCGGTGTGCTCTGTTTACCTATCGATCCTAGGTTGGTTAGACTTCTTTTTTATTAGGGGAGGTGAATTATGGGATGACGTAATGATGGATGTGAAAGGTGTGTCACGTGGGTATCACAAACAAGGCTCCACACAAAAGAAAAAAAATAAAACAAAGAAAACAAATGGGCGAAATATGCTAAGGTGTCGGTATCCCTCTAATGCTTCAGGCTAAGATGCAGCGATGCCACTATCATGGATCACCACACTACAAACTATCTGGTACCAATCTCTTGGATCACCGTCATAAAATCTAAATTCGGTGCTAATACCTTGGATCACCTCCTCTAGCACAAAATAACCCCAACAATAGGGTTCAACCTAACCTTAGCAGTAGGTCTACTCAATTATGATAAAAAAGAGAAATCAAGAGACAACTCATAGTAAGCATAATATAAAACAATAAACGAAGATTAAGATGAAGAAAACTTAGCTAGAATCAAAGAGGAGGGGCCTAGGGCATGGCCTAACTCCATAGAAAAGTCACTACAAAACATCCATGAACAAGATCGGGATCCCCCGGCTCCCTCCGGCCCTCCTAGCTCTACCCAAATGGCGGCTACAAAGTCTCTTATTTAGGCTACCCCAAAACCCTACAAAAATCACAGCAAACCCCCCAAAACTCAGGCAAAACCCATTTACAAAACTTAACTTGAGATGTGGACCCCAAACAGCTTGACCGAGTGACAAGGGCACTCGATCGAGAGACCTTCGTGCTCAGACCGAGTGGCAATGCCACTCGGTCGAGCCCAGAGGCTCGAAGTTCACTTGGAAACTTCGCTCTGCCGTCATTTTGACTCGACCGAGTAGCAATGGTACTCGATCGAGTGCCTTCTTATGCTCGATAAATGGCGAAGTCCTTCTGCTTCTCTCCTTTTTGATATACCCATTCGACCGAGTGGGATGGCCACTTGGTCAAGTTCAGAGGGACAAATTTGGCTTGAAAAACGTCATTCTGTCGTATATTTCACTCGACCGAGTAGCAATTCTTCTCGGTCCGAGTGACCTTCTTGCTCTTTGAGCTGTGAGCTTCAGCCATCTCTTCGTTTACACCTACTCGAACCGAGTGGGGTAAGCCACTCGATCGAGTGAACTGGAAGAGCTGATAATATGGGCAGCTTTATATCCTTGCTTTCTTTCCTCATTCCTCTTTTTTGGCCTTCTTCTTTGGCACCCAAAGCATGTTAACATGAGTCTTCTTGGTGGTCCAGCATCGTCGATCCTCCCCTTGACTCTGAATTGCTCCAAAATGATCCAAATTCCCTGAAATACATAAAAACGCTCTCAAGGTCAAATAGTTCCAAATAATTGCATAAAAGCATATAAAGTGGGGATTTGGAGGGTGAAACATTACATGAAAATATGCGATAAAACATGCAATTGATAGACACATCAGATGTCGAGCTACGTTGGCAAGCGAGAGAAATGGCCCCTCGACTTATAGTCGATATAAATGCAGTTTAGCAGGCGAGGGGAGTGGCCCCTCGATTTATAGCCAATACTGAATTACATTGGTAGGTGAAGGGAGAGGCCCATTGACTTATTGCCAAGATAGATGAAGTTCAACAGGCCAGGGGAGTGACCCCTCGACTTATAGTTGATACTGAGTTACGTCTGTAAGAGACGGGAGTGGCCCCTCGACTTATAGTCGAGATATGTATAGTTCAGCAGGTGAGCAGAGTGGCCCCTCAACTTATTGCCGATACCAAGCTACGTCAGTAGGCAAGGGGATTGGCTCCTCAACTAATAGCCGAGATTGATGTGAGTTATGTCGACAGGTGAGGGGAGTGGCCCCTCGACTCATAGCTGAGATAGGTATAGTCTGGCCGGTGAGGGTAGTGGCCCCTTGACTTATAGCCAAGATAGATGTAGTTCAGCAGGCGAGGGGAGTGGCCCCTTGACTTATGCCGAGATAGATGTAGTTCAGCAAGCGAGGGGAGTGTCCCCTCGACTTATAGCTGAGAAAGGTATTGTTCGGCATGTGAGGATAGTGGCCCATTGACTTATGCCGACATAAATGTAGTTTGGTATGCGAGGGGAGTGGCCCCTCGACTTATAGCCAAGATAGGTATAGTCCGATAAGCGAGGGGACTGGCCCCTTGATTTATATCCAATACTAAGCTACGTTGGCAGGCAAGGGGAGTGGTCCCTCGACTTATAGCCAATCAGTTTGCAACTTCTTCAAAATGTGATCCCTGATCGTAAAGCTAGGTCGGACCTGTTGAGAGATGTATGTCCTCAAGGCTATTTATCTATGTAAACATCTTGTTCATGAATGAAAGTATTCTTTCTGGTATCAATTACCTGAGTAATTTTATGTTAATGTATTACTTTGATATTTTCCTTAGACTCATAGTTAGGTCATACTTGTTTCGAGATAGAGATCGTGATTATGAGAAATGTCTGACCGATAGGAGGTAGAGTCTTAAAACGTTCGTGGTCATATATGCGTCGAGATAAGGATATCTGAACATCAGATCGACCATTGTGTCGTTGTCTTGATGATCTTATAATCATGCGACTTAGTGAAGTCGAAGACAAGACATATGTACTCATTAGAGAATGAGTCCATTGAACGACCCAAAAAAGAGTTATCAAATGGTTGAAAATTAACTAATTGTCATTAATAACTCTCTAGTGACGATTGGCTAGTTGGTCCTTAGGACTTGAGATCATTGTACGAACCTGTGCGTGAACAGTGTTACTTAGATCTATGATCTAGCTACGAGGCAAGGCCTGCTGAAAGGTTTTAGGTTGGGTGACACTTGAAACCCACGAGGTGAGTAGTGATCAAGAGAGGATTCGTCTCTTCTGTTAATGGAAAGTTAGTGTGATAGGCTAAGTATGGCTCTTGGTAAAACCTTGGCCAAGGTATGGTGTAAGAAGTACACCATATATGTACCATAGACCGAAAGATACTGGCCAGTGCTACCTAGTGGGGTTGACAGTTTGTCATACCCCATGCTATGCACATGACATAGTTAAGATGAAGAGAATAAAACTGTGGTATTCTTCACAGACAAAGTCAGAGTGATCTCGACAACACTTTTGTCGACAAGTCTATCACGTAATTATGATATCGAAACAGGGACGACACCTGCTGCACGTGGTTACTGTTGTCTAGGGATTTCAAGTCCCAACCTGTAGTAGGGTTAGCTGTAGGGTCTCACACCGAGTAGTATTCACGTCTTAGTAATAAGAAGAATGTTAAGAGGAATGCTTTTGATGAAATGGAGTAAGTTGGCTCACAAGTAAGTTGTGAACTTAAAGCAAAAGAGTTTAGCATTTGGGACAAATTAATACTTGGTATTAAATAGACAAATACACGTGAGAACTAATGGGACTTCGAGAGAAATCCACAGGAAGAAACCATGTTCGAATCGGAGCTCAAACGAGCCCAGAAACGCGTAAACAGCTAAAGAAAGGCCCTGAGTTGGCTTGCGGGTCTGACCCGCACCTGGCGGGTCAGACCCGCCAGGAAGTAACGGATTGGACCATACCCATTGGGGGAACCTACGTGCATGATCGCGCCCGGGCGTACACCCTAAAGAGCGACCGTGTAGTTTTACCGCAAGCGCACGGTGTAGCGGCGAGCGGGTATCGAACACAGGGAGGACGTATGACAGTGCCTTCTCTGAACAACCTGGCTATAGGGATAGAAAAGTAGGGAATTGCCTTTCGGCGATGTTGTCACAATCGTCAAACAAAGTAAAGAGATATAAAATCAAATAAAGACGCCTAGGGAATAGGGAATCCCCGCTACTCACCGTATCTCGTCATTGTGATTCATCGGTATCACAGTTGCTAGGGTAGAATGTCGGGTGGACTAGTTGCAACTGAATGTAAAACCTAGCTCACGCTCTCGCGCTGTTGCCGGTCTATAGCAAACCTAGGTTCGGGTCCAATCTCTTGCAAACCCTAGCCTAGGCAAGCTAGCATTAGGATCAACGTCATTGTTCAATCGCATCCCGAGCCCACTCTCGTGCAAACTCGGGCTACGACCTAGGTTGGGATAGTTCCTACACATCCAATCTCTTGCAAACGGGTACGGTATAGAATTGCAACCAAGGATCCTAGTATCGGTCCAATCTCTTGCAAACCGATACTACGGAAACTCAATTTCAACCCAATTCGGATTTCTAGGGTTTCCTATCGAATTGGGATCCAATCTCTTGCAAATCCCAATCGATATGAACACCTAGCTATCTGTGTTATATCAATCCCAAACTAACCCTAATAGCAATTCTAGCAATAGTTCTACCAAATCATCACAAATCGGAAATTGGGCTCGTAGGGTTCATCCCCACGCCCTAAGACGTTAAGACTACTCACAAATCATATCGCAAATGGAAGAACAATCAATTGAAGTAGCAATAGAATTCATGGCAATATTCAAAATAGCGATAAAAATGGGATTTTTAATAGAGAGGGAGACAAACCAATGTAGCTTTCCAAGAATCCAACAAAATAACACTTTTCTCTCCTCTCCAATCACAAGAATTAAACTCTAAAAAGTCTAATCTAAAAAGGCTGCCAAAAGCAATAGAAAAGCTCTCTAAACTAGGTTAGAATCTGGGGTTAAATACCCCCCAAAACTGCCCAAAAATTCGTGACCAAACTGCCCCTGCGTAGCTCCAAAATCGTGATTTCCGCTACAGGCAGCGCTGCTCACTCGGCCGAGTGACAAAAGTCGCTCGGCCGAGTGAGAAACCCTGACGGATTCCAGTAACTCTGGGGTCTTGGGGGTCTTCACTTCGGGGGTCACTCGGCCGAGTGAGTTGTCGTCACTCGGCCAATGGGCTTGTTTTCACTCGGGCGGACGGCAATTGCCACTCGGCCGAGTGGGGCATCTGATGCTCAGACTGACGAAAAACAGTAAGTCGGGACTTTTTGATGGGCGTCGTCTGAGTGCCACTCGGGCGGACGGGATTTCGTCACTCGGCCGAGTCGGCTTCTGATGATCGGCCGAGTGCACGCTGATAACGTGTCCGATCTGGCCGGCCGAGCGGGGTCTCGATGCTCGGCCGAGTGACTCCTTCACTCGGCCGAGTGAGATGCTAAAAATGCCCAATCTGAATGTTCTTGCCTCCTCGTCGCTCCTACGACGTTCTTTCTTCTTCCGCTCCTCTCCAATAGCAAAATACCTCTTGGGGAAGTCGTCGGTGACACTCTGGAGTAGGTGTATCTCGGAATCACTCCAAATCGCTCCAAATCTCCTAAAATACGACAAAAACAACAAATCGTGAAAAGTATCGCAATATTGTCGATAAATCGTGAAAAACATGATTTGAGCGATCTAAATGGCATGCAAACATGCGGGAAAAAGGTGTAAAATATGGAGTGATCAAAATCCCCCAAGCTTACCTCTTACTCGTCCTCAAGGAAGATAAGTAAAAGGCGAACCCGGTGGATTCAAAAAATGAAAACGATGGAAAAAACTTAAAAATGAAAACCGAAGAAGAAAGAAGAAAGCGAAGAGGGAAGCTGCTAGATCATTTTTCTCAGGACGTGGGTTTTGCTTACGCATATAGCATGCATCGAATGTAAAACACATGTCAAAGATTTTTATTTCGATATCATAGTATAATAATGCAAATAGAGACAGAAAACCCAAGAATATTGATATAGCATGAAAAATGTAATAATTCTAAGATTAACATTGTCTGAATCATCTAAAGCGGTATACAACATCGCAGATCACACACTTTTCAATTGAATGCTTTCTATGAGGAGTATAAGAATATCACGCAATAGAATAGAAAGAATAGAACAGCGCGGATTTCATGAAATGAGTGCTAGGCGTAGATTTCTGGATTTCGTGATGCTAAAACAATCTCACCGAGTATAGAATATTACTTAGCCTAGGTTGTCATGCACCGTCAAGTAGTCACTCTCTCACACATCATTGGATTCTCTCCCCCAAGCTTATCTATAAGCGTGGTGGCATATACAAAACTGTATTTACATCCCCATTTTTATGAAGCTCCAAATACAAAAGAAAATAAAAATAAAAAAACAAAAAGAGGGAAGAAAGAGAGAGTATATGAGATGGGATCGTTTTTTGAGATTCTTTTCTCTTTTCTTTTCTTTTTCTCAAATCTTTTTCTTTTCTTTTCTTTCTTTTCTCTTTTTTAATAGCATATATACACAAATGATCCCAAATCAAAAGAGAGAGAAGGATATACAAGAATTTTTCTTTTTTTCTTTTTGGTTTTGGGAAATTTGGAGCTAGGAATTTAATAACGGGGGAAATGCCAAATATTAGAATCTCTAAGGGGAGATTCACCAATGATTTTAAAATAGAGAATTAATGTTCAAGATATGTGGAGAAAGAAATAAATGTATCTCTCAGTTCACTCTATAAGACGTGCATGACAACTTCAGCAGGGTAATCTAATCTACTCAGTTTCGATCACAAAAAAGCAAACTAATCCAGATTTATCATAGCTAACATCATTCAATCATCCTGAAGTGAAGTGCACAAGTTATGCAAATAGAAGTGATATAGGAAAAGAAAACGGTACTCCAGATATAAGCATTCAATGTGTGAATCTTGGTGTGTTTTCTACGATAGCATACATATGAATATTCAGACTCAGCTAATAATAGGATTTCATCCATTTTCATACGGAAAAAATAGTGTGGGTTACTATCTCTAAATGCAAGGCAGATCATAGCATATGATATCAGAAAGAAAAGCTAAGACTTGACAAATATAGCGTGCATATAGAGAAAACTAACTCCACGTCATCATCATCACAGAAAAGTCATCTTTAGCATGAGATGAAAGAAATAAAGATAAAAAGGGAAAATAAAACTATTTACAATGCGGCACACGAAGAAAATGAGAAAAACGTGATGCATGGTAAAAAAGGAAAAAATGATGAAAAATGCGTGCAAATGCGGAAAATGGCGTGAAAAAACTAAAAATAAAGGTGGTAAATCGAAAAAGCGTGAGAACTCACTCCCCCAAGCTAAAGTGCACAGTGTCCTCAATGTGCGAAGTGTGGCACACCGAGAGACGTATAATGTGAGGGGTAGATGAGGATGCATGCATGATGAAGAAGAAATAAAAATAACAAAATGAAAATATGATGCGGACATGATGCATGCAGATATATGAGTGAATCAGATATAAGAGTGTGACACCAAAAAGACTCTCCCTCTCTCCCAAAAATGATAAAGATAGATATGATCAAAATGTGGACCCAAAACAGTGAGGGGAGGGGGGTGGGCAAAAATCATCAGGACCAAGCAGAGACGGGCAGCATGACGGCAAAAAAGATCAATGGCATCAAGGGTGCCTAAGAGGGTGGTGTTGCGCCGTCTCCGTCCTGAGGCGGAGGAGGTGGTGGTGGTGGTGGTGGCTGGGGAATAGTCGGCTGGGTGGGTGTGGGTATGGGTGTGGAAGCAGGCTGGGTGTGTGTAGGAGTGGGTGTGGGTACCTACTGGGTGGGTGTGGGTATGGTCGGTACGCGAGGAAGCCGCTCGAGAATCTAAGTGAGGCAATAGTGAATGCCCGGAAGTAGGTCGAAGCGGCTGGCCATAGCAGTGACGGTGGCAGACATGGTCCTGAGGTCACCTCTGAGGCCACTCACCGCCCCCTCAAGAGCACGAATGATATGAAGTACAGTGTCAGGGGGAGGTGGTGCAGAGGGACGCACGTGTCTGTGCTGTGCAAGACGGGGCTGGCGGACTCGGGTGGTGTAGTGGATGGGCTCAGCAGGCATGTGGAGGAAGGGTGATGTGCTCACAAGTGGGGGCCTAGCCTCAGTGCGAGGCTGGGGCACAGGCTGGTGTGAGGTGGAAGCAGCAGCAGCGGAGGTGGAATATAAGAGTGGCGACGAGGCGACAAGTGAGGTCAGTGACACAGACGTGGGAACAGACGTCACGACACTCTCAGAAAGTACGGTTGCGGTGGAGATAGAAGTGACAACCGCTGGGGAGGCAGTGTGGGGTCCAAAAGGTGATATCCCAGCGGAGATCATACTGGCCATGGTCTCCACGACGGCAGCGAAAGAAGGCTCTCCGATCTCAACAAAAGTAGGTGGGCGCTCGGGTAGTGCGGAGCAAAGGGGCTCAACGGACAGAGGGCCAGCTGTGGTGGGAGTGGTGGTGGGCGTGGTGGTAGTGGAGGGGGTCTCAGCAAGTGTACTCCCGACACCGTCAGAAGTGTGGACAGTGGTGTCGGGGGCAGCAGAAATATCAGGCACAGGCTGAGGGGCCACGGGGTCAACGGGTGCAGCGTGTGCAGCGTGGGCCTGCTCAGCCGGCTCAGCCTCCTCGGCCTCAAGCACGTAGGTGGCGGGGATCAGGAGATCCATCGCCGGAAGCCAGTCCACCTGTGCTGGTGCTGTCTGTGTCCGAGCTGGGCTCGGAAGGACCATGTAGTCAGCACCGTATGGACCGTGCAACCAAACCCAGTGTCGCTGGCCGTGCGGACGAAGCATCTTCATCCGGGCCATGACGTCTATAGATAGTGAAGTGGGGCCCGGAGAACGACGCAAATCGGCCGGTAGGTCCTCGCCGGTCATCAGGGCGAGCAGGGTGATCAGACCGCCGCAACATATCGGTGAGCGAGCGCCCACCGATACGATGATGCGGTCCAAAAACCAGCTCGCGATATCAATCACGACGGCGGGGACCAACTCGTCACTCTCCCTAGCTAGAACTCTGGGGCGCATCATCGTATAGAGCATATAAAGCTCTGGCGTGGACATCGTCCCAGGCTCATACCTCGCCAAAAAAGTAGTCGCCATAAGGCGCTGAGCTATGCGGAGGCAGGGGTGGACGATGGCTGAGGCCTTGGCCCTACTAGGGTCAAAGGCAGCTAGTAAACCCGTGATCCGGGCCCAGAAAGCGTGGGAATCGAAGGAAGGTGGGGGGATGTGAGTGGGTGCGTAACCACGGTCGGCCCCGGGGATATCGGGCCACGAGAAGAATGCTCTCATCATACCGAGAGTGACCTGGCACTCTCGGTCCATAAACCTAAACGAGCATCCCTCGTCGGTCCGGGCAATAGAACTCAGCACCTCAAGTGTCGGACGGACGAAGGTGTCCGCCGACACTTGGAAAAAATCTCGCCAACCCACGTTGTCATACAACGTGAGCATCCCCTCAAGTACCCCCAGGTGTCCTAGGTCTGCGACTTGTGCGAACCTGGAGGGTACAATCGAGCGTTGGGAAATGCGCTCAAAAATGACGCGGTGTGCGTCGTCTCGAAACGTAATCCCCAGCGGCCCGACAAGTGGAGCCGGTGGTGGCAGTGGGTCGGCAGGGAGTGGCTGTGCGGGGTGAATGGGGACTGCAGGCTGCGGCTGTGTGGGGTGAATGGGGTCTGCAGGGAGTGGCTGTGCGGGGTGAGGTGGTGTAGGCGGAGGAGAGTCCTCCATCTCGTGGGAGGGGCCGGGCTCATCCGGCCGCTTCCGCTTGGCGGAAGCTATCCTGGTGCGTGGCCATGTCTGGGGCGGCATGTGGGCCCCGGGTGCTCACCAAAAATATAAAAAACGCGGCGTGCGAAAGTAAGTGGAACGAGTATACCGTGACACGCCGCGAGAGCAAAATAGTGGATGCGTGCGAAGACGCCGCCTCCACGAAGCCAAAAACGCTCCCCGGAAGCTCCCCTAGGCTCCCCTAAGCTCCCCAATAAAGCATGCACATCAAACGAAGATATCAGCGAATAATATTCAAAATGTACGGGGGGTTAGGGGTATAATAGATAGATTTTGAAGTTAATTTGGGATAGGGGCTCGATTAGCACATGGATCGTCAAAAAAAATAGGAGAAAAGTGGAGAAATGGGCGAAATAGGGCATACCGGAGCTCGGCCGGCGGCAAGGGAGTCGCCGGCGGCTCGGGTGGTGCGGCGTCGTCGTCGGCCGGCGGTGGTCCGCCGAGCGCGGCGGCGGGCAAGGCGGTCGGGCGAGTGGAGGGGCGAAGCGACCGAGGGATACGAACAGTCGGGCGTTTTTTTTGGGATTTTTCTCGTTTCGAAAAACGCGCCGACCCGCTCCCCTTTATATAGGAAAAGTTACGACTCGACCGAGTGACCAAGTCGCTCGGCCGAGTGAGCGTAACAGAAATATTTTTGAAAATTCCTCCCCGCTTACGACTCGGCCGAGTGGCTTTGCCACCCTCGGCCGAGTGGAAAAAGTCCATTCGGCCGAGTGGCACAAGCTACTCGGCAGTTCTCGCCCTAGGAGCATATCAGTTTCACTCGGCCGAGTGAAGATATATACTCGGCCGAGTGGCAATTATACTGAAATCAAGAAAAAAAACAGAGAGTTGGGTACAGCAGACTTCCCTCGTTTGTGCGCCGCTCGGGCGGACGAACTTATATACTCGGCCGAGTGGATATTCTACTCGGCCGAGTGACTCCTGTTTTCTGCTGTTTTGGCTCCGTTTGGGCTCTAATCTCTGTTTTCCATCTTCCAGTCGATTTCATCCTTCTCCTAAGCATCGAGCGCATTCCAGGATCGCTCCTCGTCACCTTGTTCATCCTCCTAATGATATATATCTCTTTCTCATCTCCTGGCAAAGAAAAATAGGACCCGTTATCACGAATTTTTCAGGCAAACGACTTAAAACACTAATAATTTCTAAAACAAAAATAAAAAAAAAAGTAAAAATAAAGCGATAACCGTCGGGTTGTCTCCTGACAAGCGCTTGTTTAAGGTCTTGAGCTCGACCCCCTTGGATATTCAATTTAATGCGGGATATTGGGTGCATATGAGATGCACCCGTCGAATTTATCGGGAAGAACGCTCGGATTTGGATGTTGTGGCGGCGTGTTCTTCCTCAGTGCTCCTTCGTCTCGGGTAGTATTGGAGGGTGACTCCCCCAAGCTAGTGCTTGCTCCGGGCCTTGGCTTCACCGGTGACACCGATTTCCGTATCGGCGGAGCTTTCTTCGGAGACTTCATCTTTGAGAGCTTGCAGAGCTCTCGTATTCTTGCGACATCAGCGTCGCCTTCATCAATTTCCATGGAGAGATTGGGGGAGTCATTCATCTTTTCTTCTTGG